>JARUHE010225308.1:0-13281 GCA_031471125.1 Archaeomysis grebnitzkii | reverse complement strand
ATGAATTTGTTTGTTAATTCAGCATAAAAAAGACAATGTACTCAAGTGTACACTTGATGTACACCTGAGTAGGCCAAGTGTGAAATTACACATGAAGGCCGAAATGTTGGTATATATATATATATATATATATTTATGTATTTTTTGTACATCTGTTATACACAAACATAAAACATTTCTCGAGCTTCAACCAAAATGATGCGAGTATTTTTGTTTAAATAAATAGGTCATAATTTTGTTGAAAATAAATTATTCATGGCACGAAGAACGAATTAGCTATTCGCGCTGATTAAGGCTAAAAAGCTGTTCAAATATAATGTCACAAATGAGAGATATCATCTTCTTCTTCTGTCTTTTGCGCACGACCTATCTTGAATAAATCTCAAATGTGTTTCTCTTTATTTATGAAATTTAGCAAAATGTAATTTGTTATTTAATTAAATATGCAAATCAAAGATTGTATTTCATTATGCAGTTTCCCGTGCATTTCAAAGGAGGAGAATATAACATTTCGAATTCATAGAAAACAAACAACAAACCATACTTGAAATAGATCTCCTTTAACATGCATTCTCTCTCGCTTCCTCAACGAGCGAGTGTAATTCATGTAAAATCAAAATTTATGTTATATTTCGTTAAACAAAAGTTAAAAAGAGAGTCTGGAATAATTTTAATGTGGTTTGGAATAGATGGAAAGCAAAGTTTATATTGAATCAAGAGAACAACTTGCGTTATCAATTATTCATGTAAAGAGAGACGTTCGGTGCTCAGAAAATGACAAATTGCAACATATTCCAATCTCAATTGCTGAGTGTCCGAGTAAATACATTTGCAAGTCAGTATAAAGAACAGTTTCTGCTGCCGGTTATTTATAAACTGAAATTCTCTTTTGAAGTGAACCTTTGCATGCTTTCAGATTGTCATGATCTTGCATTCATGTGCTTGCGTTTTTTATCAATTTTGCTTTCATTTGTTTTGCATCAATTGACCTTTGTTTGCATTTGCTTTGGTCTGTTTGGTTATGATTAAATCCCTTAGACCTGAAGAATTGTTGCTGTAAGATCTAACATACGTCCCCATTAGTATTGGAAATGATCATTATTTCATGGGACATATACTTCTCTTTTAATAATAAAAGGTTTACACCAACTTATTTATTTGTTCAGTATTGTCGCTTGTTTGTTTGTTAGTTTGATCATTTGTCTGTATATTTGTTTGTTTGTTTGTGTATTTGTTTGTATGTTTGTTTATTTATTCACAAGAAATGACATTCCGCATTTTCTACTTTGATAACCCCAATTAGTTTTAGTTCTGTTTTAACAATCATGGAATAAAATTGTTATGAGTAATATATAATTATCAAGTTTGTATCTCTACACTTATTGATATTGCGAAGTATTATTATGGCACATTAATATTTGATATATCTTTGAGATATATACTATATTATAGAATTATTGTTGTTCAATTTCTTGCTTCAATATATGACATAAAATGTCTAATGTTATATACATCCAATTTTATTTTGCATTGTAAAATTGATGATATATTTATGTTCTACATGTTCGTATTTTCTTTTATGTATCAAATAATAATAATGATTTAAAGTTTTTATATTACCATTCTATGACTCTTCAAAGGCCACCCCAACGGAAATTTTAATGATGTAAAAACGTTATCACAACGTTATTTTGAAAACTTGTAATACAATGTTGTATTTTGCAAAAAACTTATCATTGAAGTCAACGTTGTATGAAAATTTTAATAACGTTGTTTAAACGTTATAAACAATTATCAGTACATAATTGTTATCTAACCAACTTTAATGAACCAATGTATTACCATTGCTTAACGTTTCACAAACGTCTGTCTATAACTATTTCACAATAAACCCAACTCAACGTTGCATTAACGTCTGTTTGAGTAACCATGGCTCAACAAACCCACATTCAACGTTTTTATAAAGTTTGGATTGGGTTTGTTGCTGACAAACCTCATAAATTTCAACTCTCAAACAATGTTGAAACGACGTTGGTTGCCTACAAACATTTCCAATGAAATTCTATATGAACTCAATAGAGTTGCTCACGACTTCAACACGATTATACGCGACTTCAATACGATTATACACGACTTCAATACGATTATACAAAACTTTAAAATGATTGTACACGACTTCAATACGATTGTACACGACTTTAAAATGATTGTACACGACTTCAATACGATTGTACACGACTTTAAAATGATTGTACACAACTTCAATACGAGTATACACAACGTTAATATGATTGTATATTACTTCCATACAAGTGTACACAACTTTAGTATGATCGTACACGACTTCCATACGCGTGTACACAACTTCAATACGATTGTACACGACTTCAATACGAGTGTACACTACTTTAAAATGTTTTCAAATGATTTCCATACGACTGTACACAACTTTAATATGACTGAACATGACTTTTAGAAGGGTGTACATAACTTTAATATGATTGTACATGACTAATTTAATACGAGTGTACACAACTTCATTGTGATTGTATAATGTACATGACTTCCATTCAAGTGTACACAACTTTAATATGATTGTACACGACTTCCATACGAATGTACACAGCCTTAGTATGGTTGTACACGACTTCCATACGAGTGTACACAACTTCAATGTGATTGTACAATGTGCATGACTTCCATACGAATGTATACAACTTTAATATGATTGTACATGACTTCCATACGAATGTACACAGCCTTAGTAGGTTGTACACGACTTCCATTCGAGTGTACACAACTTCAATGGTATTGTACAATGTGCATGACTTACATACGAGTATACAACACTTCAATACAATTGTACACGACTTCAATACGAGTGTACACCATTTTAAAATAATTGCACATGAGTTCCATACGAGTGTATACAATTTTAATACAAGTATACACAATTTTAATACAAGTATACACAATTTTAATACAAGTATACACACCTTTAATGTGTTTGTACACGACTTAAATATGAATATACACAACCTTAGTATGATTGTACACGACTTCCATACGAATGTACACAACTTCAAGGTAACTGTTCAATGTACATGACTTCCATACGAACGTACACAGCTTTAATATGATAGTACACGACTTCAATACGATTTTAAACGACTTCAAAACGAGTGTACATGATTTTAATATGATTGTACACAACTTAAATACGATTGTACACGACTTCAATACGATTGTACACGACTTCCTTACGAGTCTACACGATTTTAATATGATTGTAAACAACTTTGATACGATTGTACACGACTTAAATACGATTGTACACGACTTCAATCTGAGTGTACACGACTTCAATATGATTGGAGACGACCTCAATACGAGTGTACGTAACGTCAATATGAGTGTACACGACTTCAATACGAGTGTACATGACTTTAATATGATTGTATGCGACTTCAATACGAGTGTACACAACTTCAATACGATTATACACGACTTCAATACGAGTGTACACCACTTTAATATGATTGTACACTACTTCAATCTGAGTGTACATAACTTAGTGTACAACTTTGATTTGATTTTACACGACTTAAATACGATTTTACACGACTTCAATATGATTGTACACAACTTCAATACAATTGTACACGATTTCAATACGAGTGTATACAACTTTAATATGAATGTACACGACTTCAATATGATTGTACACAACTTCCATACGAGTGTACACGACTTCAATATGATTGTACACGACTTCAATACGAGTGTACACGACTTAAATACGATTTTACACGACTTTAATATTATTGTACACGACTTCAATACGAGTGTACACGACTTCAATACGAGTGTACATAACCTCAATACCATTGTACACAACTTTAATATGATTGTACACTTCTTCAATACGATTGTACATGAATTCAATACGATTGTACACGACCTCAATACGAGTGTACATAACTTTAATATGATTGTATACGAATTCAATACGAGTGTACACAATTTTAATATGATTGAATACGAATTCAATACGAGTGTACACAACTTTGATATTGTACATGAATTCAATACGATGGTACACGACTTCAATACGAGTGTACACAACTTTAATATGATTGTATACGAATTCAATACGAGTGTACACAACTTTAATATGATTGAATACGAATTCAATACAAGTGTACACAACTTTGATATGATTGAATACGAATTCAATACGAGTGTACACGACTTTAATATGATTGTATACGAATTCAATACGAGTGTACACAACTTTAATATGATTGAATACGGCTTAAATACGAGTGTACACAACTTTAATATGATTGAATACGAGTGTACACAACTTTGATATGATTGAATACGAATTCAATACGACTGTACACAACTTTAATATGATTGAATACGAATTCATTATGAGTGTACAGAACTTTAATATGTGTGTATACGAATTCAATACGAGTGTACACCATTTTAATATGATTGTATACGAATTCAATACGAGTGTACACAACTTTGATACGATTGTATACGAATTAAATACGAGTGTACACTACTTTAATATGATTGTATACGAATTCAATACGAATGTACACGATATCGTGCACGAATCATATAACATTCAATATATAATTTTCCAACGCACCGCGCGGCTTCACATCAAACAATAGATCAATTACTACCCACTTATAAGTATCTATAATAATCTTTGTTTTTATATTTTTGTATTCCCTATTCGTGTCATTATCATTGTTCTATCATTGATTACTATACATAAATATGTACAATATTGAATTAAAACATTACTTGTGCGAGTCTTATAGATTTTTACAGACAACTATATATAGCGATGTCTAAAAAATTAAACATCATTTGTATCTTCATATATTCATGTATAATCATATTTAAAATACAATGATAATTGAGGATAATTATCAATGGTAAAATGATCCTTCGTGACGATGACGCGTATATAATGCAAGTATAGGGTCAAAGGGTAGATTTCTCAAAAAAAATAATTTATCGAGCAACTTAAAAATGTTTAATTGTGATAAAAAATGGCATCTGAAAGGAAAAAATAAGATTATGTAGGAATACAAATTATAAAAATTATTAAAAAATAAAAAAAATAGTGTAAACAGAGGAAGTGAATTTTCACTTTAAAAACCCTAGTGTAACTTTTAGGAAAAACAAATAAACATAATGAAAGATATATAATCGGAAAGATTATATTCTTTGCTATGTATTGGCGGTAAAAAGTTAAAAACCTTAACCCTTTTTTAGCTATAGTCAAAATACTAAAGTGGGGTCAAAGGTTGGATATGATCTCTGCCTAGTAGCCACCATGTTCTAAATTTTCCCTTTAGTTTGGTAGTCAAATATATCACTCCTGCTACTTAACCTTGGTTTTAATGATATTAACGAAAGTTTAGCTGTCTAATAATTATTTGATAGTGAATTCATGTACTAATGTTTAAGAAGTACTAAATGCAGATATGTGCAACCATAAAGAAGATGGATATGTGATTGTATTATATGAGGAATCATTTTTCCCAGGACAGGTACAACAATTAAAAACAACACAGTAGCTGTCTCTTGCATGCAAAAAACAAGCAATTGTGCATGGGAATGGCCTCACTATGAGGATATTCATGATTATCCATTAATAAACATTTGTGAAACTATTCCCTTACCGGAACCCGTTCATAATCTAACAAATTTAAGTATACCCAAATTTAATAAATACTGGAAGTAGGCAGTAATACACTGTATTTGTATATACTGTAGAACTAACGAAAAATATATAATTTAAGTGATTACTCAATATTTAAGTAAATTATAAGAAAAGAAAATAGGTTTTATGCTAACCTAAATTTTTTTTTTAACTTTCTTGTAAAGGACATACATTCATAAAAATGTATGCAAACTCAATTGCAAACCACCATTGGAAAGAGAAAAGGATGTTGTTTAATAAATTATAAAGGATAAGGTTTTTTTGCATGTTTAACCATAGCAAAGTTCTTTAAAAAAAACACCCATTGACCCCACACCGTGCGGGGTCAAAGGGTGGAATCATTATTTTTTGAAAAACTTAAAAAAAAATACTAAATGACCATCACTATTTTTTGTATGGCCACAATGCTCAGATCCATATAATAAAACTGGAATACAAAAAAAACTTAACACTCCACCGACAAAAGTTTAAGAAAAAAAACACCCTTTCACCCCGCATGACCCTATATCATGGGAAATTAAATTGTCGATGCTGTTAATCTAAATTCTTACTGGTTTCTACTGCTGCATTGAGCAACCCAAAATAAATTGAACGCTAATCAAGCTCTCTAGCTCATTAAGACTTTATGGGTGTTCGAACACGTACCATGAGGGACGTTATCCATTAATCTACAATAGCAAAAACGTTCTTTAATTGATTAATAATTCAAGTGATTTTTTCTAACATCTTTCATAACTAAAAAACGTTTTTTAAAAACGTCAATAATTAGATTTTAATATTCTCAAAAAACGCATTATTTGTGAAACATATAGTCCCTAACAATCAAATATGTTTTCTACAATGAGAAAATGATGAATAGAAACCAAAACAAGAAACAGGAAACAAGAAAATTGTACAAAAGAACAACATAAATGAACAACGTTTGAAAAAAACTAAGATTTTTCAAGATTTTAGCTAGAAAAAATAAAAAAGCACAACTTTGAAAGAATGAAACTTGAAAAAAAACTTAATATTTAAACTTTAAAAAAATCAAAACTTTACATTATTGGAATGATTTTTCTCTTCAACCACTTCAGTTGAAAATTCTTCAAATAATGATTATGGAAGACAACATTTAAGAGTTCAAATTTTCATTCGGCAGTTTTATCATTAATTGAATTTTGTTAATTAGGCCATAATTGCCAAATACATATTGTCAAGTGATCCTGCAATCTTTTTTAATGAAAGGCCTGCATATGGTAATATACCAAAATTATTACCGTACAAATTATATAGCTCAGAGCTCTGTAATATAATTTGATATGGTAATTTAATGGTATTTTTACCATACATAAGGTAGGCACAGAAAGGTATTTTGTAATGTTGTATACTGTGCCATATTTACCATATTTATGGGGAAATAAAAAATAAATACCATAAGAAATTACATAATCTTTCATAGCAATCCACTGCTATCATTACCATTAATACATATTAATGATACAGTGTGGATTTCATAATAGTAATAGACGCAGTTAAAGTGCCAACCCAATTTTTAGTTATCGAAAAGTAAAATAAAACAAATCAAAGCTACACAATCTTAAAAAGTTTAAACAAATATTAAAGTGTTCTGTACAATAAACTGTATATACAGTGTATGAAAACGTATGTCAAAATATACTATACGTGAATTTTTCTAGATAAGAGTCCTATTTTTGAGTGAATTGCAACACAAATATGTTTCACCTATTATAAGTCAGCATCCTCACGTGTGGTTTAAACTTAAAGTATATTTTTTTTTATAAAAAACTTTTCTGGCAAACTTTTATGTCAGTAAAACATTTTATAAACTTTATTTATAAGCAAGATGGTTTACCCTATTTAAACATAGTTTCAAAACTCGTGCCATTATTCGTGTTTTATTTTTACATTTTTATTTTGTATACAACTTTGATTTTTAGTGTTAAAATAATTGTATTTGTTTAATTGATTAATACGGGCGTGCATGCAAAATAATACATTGGAAATAACACATACAATTGCAAATAAAGGATTGCACTAAGAAAAATTCAAATATAAAATAAATAATTCAAAATGTACGTGTATGTTTTTGATTAAACTGTCAACAATAAGTATACACGTTCATAAAAAAGATGTTACCCATATACACTTTCTACACTTGTTAAGTTTTGTATCTATATGGGCAATAACTTGGTTTGTAGTAATGCAAACACTTAGACACTTGACTAACTTATATGTTTAAGATAGTCAAAGCTTATATCATCAAATTGACTAACCTTTGTTAACAGTGCACACTTATTTGTTTATTTAATCAACTTTCTTGTGAGTCAATCAAAATCATATAACATTGGTACAATGGGAGACGATTTCAATTGAATCGCAAAAAAAGTTGATCGAATCAACAAAAAGTATGCACTGTTAACAAAGGTTAGTCAATTTGATGATGTCAATATTGACTATACTAGACACAAATGTTAGTTAATTGTTTTCAGTGTATGCTCACCTCACAAAAAACAATATTTAACTGATCATGATAAAAGTTTGATGAATATTGTCCTGTAACCTCTACAGAAACAATCTGCAAATTATAAATCAGAATCATAATCAGTAAAAAAATAATATGTTTTCAAGAATAAAAACACTTGAAATATGTTTTATAAATTACACACAACGGTATTAGTTATTAAGAAGATAAATGAACCTTCTCGTCGTCCGTCTAACAAGTGGTCTTTGATCGAAATTTATTAGATTATTTGCATATTATAGATATTTTATGCCTGCCGATGCCGTGAACTGTCACAATTTTTTGCCAACGAAAATTTATTACTTTATTAGTCATGATCTTTTCTGTAAAAATACCAAAATATATGGACGTGTCAATTATGTTATAGCTAACAATAAAACATAATTTTATCTATTCAAATAATTTATTTATTCAACATTAGGTAAAGTTATGTTTTTGTTTAATTTATAAAACACATTTAACTTTTTGGATAATTTTGCTTTATAGTACTGTGTAATGGGTAAGTACATACGTAAACTAAATTATGAATTCAATAAAAATTAACATAGATAACATACTTCATACGACAAAAGTATTACAGGTATATTAAAATTTATAATAAACATATGTAGCTAAAACTTATAAACATATGTAACACAAATGTATATACATAAATTATTGTGAGTAACAATACATTTTCTATCACAATACTGACAAATTATGCCCATAATGATTAACAAACATTAAAATTATTATCATTGTAACATGTTGGTTAAGTGATCTCGTATTTTTCAACAAATTTATGTTAACTAAAATAAAACAAGAAATACAATTCCATCAAAATGTTTTTGATAATTTGATATTTAATTAAATTGAATTGTTTTGTTTGTTGTTAAATAAAATACATTATCGATATTTTTTGTATAAAACTGTTTAATTGATATGACAAAAATGCTATCAATATGTTTTAATCTTTATTTAAATTATCGAAATAAACTTTAGACATGATGATTAAATTGTATTGTAGTGAATTTAAATAGTTTTTATTAATTACATTTTTCTTTTGTTTCTACATGATATTATTTTAAATAATGACAATTACAATGCTTAATGATCGGTACCTTATGTATTATCACCCGCATCAAGTTATGTTTACCCGATGGTTATGCAGCCTACATAAAGTGTTCCTCGAAGCCAGGATAAGATTAGCATGTACTAGTTAAAGGTAAACCATTACGCTCAACTACCTTAGCATAGTCTAAAGAGAGATAGAAACCAAACGACAACAACCTTGTTAGCTAATTTCAATTTATTTTAGCACTTACCTGATTTCACATTTCAGCGTTAAAGGTTCAAAAATTGCAAAACTATTGCTATTCTTCTTCTTATTATTATTATTATTTGTGTTTTTATTAATGTTATTATTAATTAATATTATTAATATTATTATTATTATTAATATTAATTTTAATTTTGTTGTTCTTCTTCATATTAATATTTGTTTTTCTTATTATAGTTATTATTGTTTTTATTTGTGTTTTTATTAATATTATGGCAAAATTATTGTTGGTGTTATTATTATTAGTAGTATTACTAATGTTATTATTATTTTTATTTTTATATTTTAATTATTATAATTATTATAAGTATTCATATTGTTATTAACATTAATATTAAAATTAAAGCTGTTTTTTGTTTTTCTTATTATCATTATTATTGTTTTTATTTGTGTTTATATTATTATTATTATTTAATTTTAATGTTATTATTCGTTTTATTATTAATGTTTATTTAATTGTTATAATTATTAATATTGTTATTATCATTTTTATTTGTGCTTTATTATTGTTACTCTTTATATTTGTGGTTTAATGTTTTTTTTTATTATTATTTGTGCTTATGTCTTCATTATTTTTTTTTAATAGTTGTTTGTATTATTTGAATAAGGTTTACACAATGAAACAAACCTATCAAAGAAAATTAAAAGCTAAACAAGACAAATACTATGAATATGAATAGTAATACGAACTAAAAATGTAAACGTCAAACACCATCAGCGTAAATTAATTTTATAAATAAAGTTCATTACATTTCATGTAACCCTTAATTACCTGGAAAACGAATCTGCCAAAGGAAATAAAGGTTAATTTCTATACAAACTTGAATGTAAAATTGTCCTTACGAAAATAATTGTTTGTACGTTAAAGGGTTAGAAAACAAACAAGTAAATCAAACATAAACGGTGGACAGTGAAACATTATATTGGGCGCTAAATAATATATTGGGCGCAAAACATTAAATTGGGCGCCAAATATTTAAACAGCGCAGAAAATTATTCAAAAATTTTACGAAATTTGCATTTAAATACAATTTAGTTTCTATGTGTCAAGTAAGATAGAAAATCACGTTTGATAAAATACAACTTTTTTAGCCATGTTCTTCAGACTTAAAAAACAGATAACATTTAAATCGTTTAAAAATGTTTATTTACTTTTTGATATTATCTTGACATTTCTCAATAATTTATAACAATAAATTGCCTTTTTAGAGATACGTTTTTCATTAATATTAAAATAATTTTTTGTACCTTGTATTTTATATGAATAATGAATTATTTGGGTACAGTACTGAATTATTGATTTGTTTTTTATTTTACTTGATTACTATTTGATTATTTCTGTTCAAGTTTGTAGATACTTTCATTATGCGTCATTTTATTTTTGTGTTTGTTTTATGTTTAAAAAGCATTGCTTTAATGTTATATTTTATTTAAGAACCTAATTTTCATATCGTGTCACACCAGCACAATATCCAATTGTTTGTTCTGTCATTCACTCTGCTAGGTTCAATTGAGAAACCAGAAATTATATGGTATTTGACAATAAACTCGCATCGGCCAAATAATTTGTATTCGTTTTTTTTCTCCTGCCTAATGTACGCCAATTTTTCCTTCCCATAATGATAGTACCTCTTGGGAGTTTTTATTGCATGGGGAATCGTGTGATGAGGATCGTTTTCCATTGTTCTTTCTAAACTAAAACAAATACTTCCTCTGTTCCAAAATAGTTGAACCAAATCCATTTTTAGGTTGTTACATTGGATAAAAAACATCCAAATGAGTAGAAAATAAAGTTTGTTTACATCACCAAACAATAAATGATAAACTTTTGTAAATTGTCATTGGAATGAGTACGAAATGAACTGAAAGTTGTATATTACGTTGTATAAATGATAAACTTGATAACATTAGCACTTTAGAGAAATTTTAATACATCGAAGTTAGTTTTTGCTTTAAAGCGTCAGAAATAGAGATCATAAGAGATGGAAACTGGAAGTTTTCCTTCTCTTTTAGGCTTATATTTAGATATGTGCCAGAGCTAATAATTGTTGTCGCCATTAACTAAAACAACTTGTTCCATTGTTAACTGCAAATTTAGAAAAAAGTATTGTTGTGCTTTGACATCTGAAATGTATTGGAGCATTCTTTGGCTGTTGCAATGAGTTGTTCAACATTATTGGGAGCTTTCTGATACTGAATTGCTCGAATTGCATTAAAATGACATAGATCAAGGACGTTTTAGATCACCACTATTGGGAGGTTGATAAAACATTTCAATCTGTAAGCCCAGACGTTCCCCAGCTTCATTTATTACCGGACCAATTGGAGCAGCATGGGGTTAAGTTTAAGACCGACCGAATATTTCCTTAATCTAACCCAAAACGTTTTCCACGATAAACTTTCGATAGCCCTCCTTGGTTATCGAGCACATGCCTTTGGTAACCAATGTTTCGGCAGGTTGGTTGCAGCTATTGGGCTTTATTATCTCTTTGGTAACAAATTGCAAATTCTAGATTTGCCGTAAAAAAACATTTGTGCTTCGCATCCCAACGTACTTAAGCTTCAGCTGCTATAGTAACATGATCTTGGTACAAAATCGTTTGTTTTGTGCTTACTAGATGCTCTTAATTCTGCTCTAGGTATATCCTAATTTTCTCGTATTCTTGGTCATATAGAACCAATTTACCTCTGTACAACTCGGCATATACAACGTCAAACATATCAACCTTCTTATCCTAACGCCAATGAAAAAATTGAACACGATCAATTTTGTTGTCATATGTTAACACGGGCCTCACAGCATTTGAGTGGGGTCTAGTTTTATCAGATTTCATTGAATCTAGATCGTTCAAATCAGAGGTAACAACTCCGTAAGGTAAAAGATTAAAGGCAACTCGTTTTCCTCGATTTAATTAACTTCAATATTTCACTAATAGGCTATCCTTTTGCTTCTCCATAAACCAATATTAAGCAAATTTTAACATTATCACGACCCACCAAACAAAACCTAATCTGACTTTGCTCCTCAAATGGTTTTCAGTGGCCAAAAACACCTATAAATATAAACATATGTCCTATTAGGTAAATGTGGTTTTAACATTGCACTTTTCGAAATCTAGTAACTTTTAAAAACACAAGACCAACTCATTTCATGTTCGTATGAGAAATGTTGTGAAAACATATCCCGTCCAGTCACACAACTGCCCAAATATCTATATACTCTAAAACAATTATTTATCAATCCTAAAAATAAATAGGTTTCAGACCAATACAACCTAACCTAACCTAACCGTAAGACTAGGTATGTATCAACGTTAAAAATAACTATGCAGCAACTCTAAAAAATATATATCAACCATATGAATGAATATTTATCAACCCTACACACCAATTATGTATCAACCTTGAAAAATAAATATGCATTAACCACACAAACAATTATGTTTCAACCCTAACAAATAAATATGTGAGAACTTCACAGTATAAAAATACAAAAATATTTCAATCATAAAAAAAATATTTAGTTGTAAACATTGATGAAACTGTTTCCAAGGATGTCAATATTTTTCTAACATAAATGGATAAATTAATTTAACTTTTTGAATGGAAATATTTCATTGAAAACAAATTTATTTTCTAAGAAGAAAAATGAAGAACAAAAAACAAGAAAACAGTTCTTTATAT
>JARUHE010225307.1:0-22192 GCA_031471125.1 Archaeomysis grebnitzkii | reverse complement strand
ATGCGTTGTCACAAGTTTTACCGAAAAGCTGTCTAAATTGTACGAACATTGGTTTTGGTTAAAGTTATTGGATTGTTTGATAAATATCGACTCAATTAGTTTTCGTTTAAAGGTGGCATTCTCTTTTATAATTAGTTTGCTGTTTTTAATATTTACTACATGATTTTCATTTTCTGCTATATGTTTTATTTGTTATTTTTTTTGTTGAATTTTTTATTTTTTAAATTATCATTCGGCTACGGAGACGATTTTTAAATAATGCCCCGGGGACCAGCGACTGTTTGAAAACTATATGATAGTTAAGGCGACGATCGAGACTTAATTTAATAATCTTGACGACGGTTTGGACATACTTTTCACACTGGTAGATATACATATATATTCTAAAACAATTTGTACACAACCATGATCAGAAACACGCCATACAAAACTTAACAGAAAACACAACTATATTAACATATGAAAACAATAAAAAAACCTACTAATTAAAGTCGCATTACATATATTACAACAAAATCCATCTATCAATAAACAGTATGACAATTTATATAACTTTCTCAAGCTATACATTCATCGTAGTGCAGACAACATTTCCAAGTGCCCACCACAGAGTACCTTCACTAACCGAGCCTAACTTAACTAGCAGTTATTTCTTCAAATATATATCTCATTCATCAACAGTAACAAGACACAATATCTTTCCACAAATTAACAATAGAATATCACAATTATCAGCTAACCATCATAACACCCATGAACCTGATATATAAATTTTAAATACACCTATTGCTTGTCATCTTACGTCAAATGCGAAATGACACTCTAATGTTTCTCATGACGACTTTTAATGTTATTTATTGTGGTATGTATGCATTGCCAATTCAAAAAGAATTTTATTGATATTGATTTCATTTTTGAAAAACGTAGTTTTTATTTTATTTTGTTTTTGAAACTTTTATTTTTTTTTTTAAATATATTGAAAGATGTCGCATCTTGTAATAATTGTATTAATTGTTTGTAAACTTTATTCGTTGTTTTACATATTTTATCTTTTAATTGTAAATATTTTCATATTTCAGATATCTGAAAATGGTTTAATTGTTGCCGAAGCCGGTCATATATAAGCAATTAAGTAATAAATAGCTTTTCATGAACTTTTATTAACTTAACTAGTGAAAATATTAAATGTGATAAAAAAGAAAACAAATAACCAAGTGACTATGATGAACCCCACCACAAGCTTCTAAAGGAATGTGCCAATGACCTGGCACAACCACTACCAGACCTATTCACGATGTCAAAAGAAAGTGGTATAGTCCATGACTTTTGGGTAAGAGCAAACATTTGTCTGATTACAAATAAGGACTAAAACACTATCTGTACACAACGGGCGAATCAATTTCACATAGCAAGATAATTATAACAGAATCGTCATAGCCGAAATTCTTTACTTTCTGAAGAAAACTAAGTATAGTGTAATGAACATGGGTTACGCCAAAAGAGACCCTGCATGGCAACAGTAAATCTTCCAAACTGTTGCTATATATTTTTATCATTGTTGCTATATATTTAAATTTTTGACGCTATATACTTCTATTGTTTGGGGATGTTGAGGGGGACTGGAAGCTGAATTATGTAGAAAATAAGTGAACAAAATTACGAAAAGACGGAAAATCGATAATTTTTTACAATTCAAGATGGAAAATCCTCCTTCCCCTCGCAAATCTACCTTCTTGTACCTCCAGAGTACAAAAGGAAAGCAAGCCACAAGTGATACGTATCTTATTTATGTATTATTCTTTACAGCTAAAATAATTCTTACCGAAAAGTGATAAAAATGGGGGAGGGGGATACCCCAAAAATGGTGGGTGATGGGAGAAAACGGGGGACATATTCGGATTCAGGAGGTCATTTTACATAAGAATCAGCAGGAATGATGCCAGGGCTGAATTTCATGCCGACCAGTGTAATTGGTCTGCCCAGCTCAAAGCCCATTAAAAAAAGCAATGAAAACCCACGTTTTCAGCAACAACCTCCATGCTAAAACCATAGGTGTTGTGGTGCTACTACCATGGCTTCAGCAAGGTTCATGCTGACTGGGGAGCATTGATTGACATTTCTTAATTGTTCTGTGGTCAGACCATTTGCAGTTGATACTAACATGTACAGAAGAATTAGAATCATGTGAACAGGAAGATCTGGATAAAATTAATGAATAGGCAACATGCTGGGTAATCGTTTTCAATGTTAATACTTCATACTTCATGAAATGAAATAATAACCACTGAACTATAAGATGTTGAGTCTGAAAAATACACAAGTACAAAATATTCGCAGAGACTTGAGTTAGATAACCAATACAAAACAACAGTTTGGAGAGCAACATGAGAAAACTCAAAACACTTTCAAACACACAAGCAAGGAAATATTCATCAAATCACATTCCTCTTTTGTGAAATCACAATTGAAATTTACTATTCAAACATTGAGCCCATGCTTGCCCAGAGCTATTAACCTATTAAAAGCAGTCTAAATATGAGCTACACTTTTAGAAAAATGGTTGACTCACTTGTCATATGAAGAGAGAGAGACTCAAAGAACATTAGCTTTAATCACTGCATTAAAGAATGCAAAAAGGAACACTTATTGAAATGTTCAACATCTTAAAAGCTCTGTGGAGTCCGGTTTAAAGACTTTTTTTTAGAATCATTGGACACTATAACAACAAGGCAAGGACTCACAGCATGGTGCCAAGAACCAGGGTTTTGTGTCGTCCTCTACCCCAAAAATTAGCACAAAGTGACCTTTTTCTGCTACAAAAACTTTTTAACAATCCAAAACAAACTTCCTCTTCAAAACGGAAAAACATTTTTTACCACCCTGGCTCACAGTTACAAAGTATACAAGCCAACCTAAGAAATAGATCTTAGTTTTGCAGAAATAGTTACCAATGGTAGTATAGTTGAGGCAAGATGTAGACTTTGAAAAAAAAAACTTGATAAAGGTTGGAACATTATGGAGATGGTTACTTAACAAGGAAACACCTAATAATGCATAAATATTGTGTTGTAGTTTAATCAATTGAGATCGCAATAGTAACGGATGTTCTTATGTGAAGTTTAGCATATGCAGGACATTTGAAATTAATTATAATGAACACAGCTTTGATTGGTTGATTTTTTAAATTGAGTACTTAAAAGTTGGTATGTTCTGTCGGCGTTGACTAACCTGTGTTCTGTGCAAATAATATGACGACAAAAAGACTAAAGTTAAATTTGCAGTTGAATCTTTAAACTAAATATTTTTGTTAAAGCTTTCATTATTCACGAGTGATTCACTATAGAATAAGCAGTGAATCAAAATATTTGTGGGGAAACTTAAAAAGGGAATACTTTTTTAAAACAATACAGAAATTTTTTAATTTAGTTTTGTTAGCATATCGTTGAAAAAACTAGTCATGTGACCGGAATATAAGCATATGGCTCAATTCATCTTAAGCCGACTCAACAAGACAGCATTGTTGTAAAATTGACAAAACACCGTTTTTAAACTATGTTACTTTCTAGAAAAGACAAGACAAATGTATTTTCATGTTTCAAATACGAAACAACCTAACTTTTTAATATTTTATTTAAACAAAATCATAATTACTGAAAAAAAGGCAATGGGCTTGTAAATAAAAATTCGTGAAAGCCTACCGAACAATTTTTGTTTATTATTTATAAATCACTTGACCTATTCAAGCAAATGTTGGTGTTCATGTAAATAAAGAATAAAGTTTTAGAAGTCATACCCAACATAATGAAAACTAAAACATCTTAAATGGTAGGTACTTGCAATTCGAAAAGTTATAGCAAAGAGAATCAATTGGTTACGGTCAGATGAAGATGCGAAAATTTGCATCCAAACCTCCAGATTTCTAGAATTTGCAGCTTATTATGCAACTGTGAATTTACTGTGTGTTTATCAGTAATTTTTATTTCATAAAAAAATATATTTCACACAATTACAAAGTTATTTTGGAATAAAACAACTATAAATAAATTATTAGCCTTGTAATGAACGCACGTGTCAGCAAAAAAATCTAATTATTTATAAAGTTTGAATGCACAGTAAATTCACGGTTGCATAATGAGCTGCAAAGTACAGAAATCTGCAGGTTTGGATGCAAATTTTCGCATCTGTATCCGACCGTAAGGAATTTCATGAAATCAACACAGGTTACGTTCAGATGCACATGCAAAGTGGTTTTTACATTATTCCTACATGTAAAAAAGCATGTTTTACATTCCTCCTGCATGTAAAAACCACTTTGCATGTGCATATAAACGTAACCACAGCTTCTAGTTCGCCTGCATTGAAGAATTGATATTCTAAACAATTTAGGCTATGTTAACTCACATCTGATTACAATTCAAATTAACATTTATTCAACTTGAAACGCATTGTTTATAGATATGCTTTGGCCGGTTGTTGTCAATACTGAAGAATACGTTAGATTTACTGTAAGGTTGAGGCCAGGTGATTAGCTGTTAACTATTAGTTGCCATTAATTAACTGATTAAATGTGATTAATATACTATAGCTATATATGCATGTAGTGTACATTTTTCGGTGCTCAAACCTTAATATTACAGAATTGTGTACTGTAGACATACATTCTGTATTTGAGGAAATATTGTCAATAAATGCCCCCTTCGAGAACGCCTCGACATTTGCTTTCCATATCAGTAATAACACTAAGCAATTATTTCCTTATTAAAAACAAACCAGCAGAGCTGGGAAGATTTTCAAAGCCAAGTGACGGCACTAAAAGTAAGTACTCGCTTATTTAAGTAATATAATGCCTGTTGTTTTGGCCTAACATAATTACCTATCATCTTGGCTTTCTTGGAGAACTTAACCTTAACCGTTCGAGTTAGTAGTTAATCAATTGTAATTAGTTCTCATAAACCCGGCTATGGGCACGATTGGCACACATCTAGTTGATTCTCCCTAGAGTACTATATGCTCTCCAGCATTCTGGCGTCTTCAAGGTAGTGTCAAGTTTTAAAATAAAAAATAGGCAATGGTTTACAAGGTTATCAGTTATATGTTCTAGAGGTAGTTTATTAATTACAATCCAAACATTCGGCGAATCAGGACCAGCCACGATTGTGTAACTGAACAAATGAAATTACACTAGTTAAAGATTTTATTAGTCATCTTTTAGTTTGAATCATTGCTTTGCTACAACTTTTTCTTACACTATGCAACGCTCATCAGACACTTAGTTTTTCAAATGTTCAATTTATTATTAAAGAAAATTATTTTGTTATGAAATATTGTCCGTCCAAATTTTTTCTCATTTATGTGTTCAACTCAGGCAAGTGGTCAACATAGTGCAAGGTTGTCATAACTATCGCAAAATATTTTTGAGCATACTCCCAGGTTAAGGTCTTTCAAAAGCTTAAAATTTGCCAAAAAATTCATTTTTATTTTTTCTTCAAGAAATATTTTATTTTTCAAAATATATTTAGCTCCAGTAAAAATGTAATGTTAGTTCAAATTTCATTTTGAAGATAAAGGTTTATTTTGAAATTGAAACAATTTCAAGATATCTGGAAATTTAAAAATAAAACTGGGAACCTTATTTTTATACATAAAAATATTTAAATCTTTTAGTTAATCACATATACATTTAAAACAGCTGAGTTGTGATTATGCTAGATAAACGTCTCCTTATTTTTGAAACAAATAAATTTATTAACATTTAAACACTGCATTAAAGCATTTTTTTTTTACAAAATTGTATATAAGTAAATAGGGCAGAGAATACAACTATTCAGATTTATGTAATGCAAATTCAAATGTACATTTAAACTTTTGTTAACAATATAAAAATTCTGACAATATAAAGTGATATTAAAGAAAAATTTAAACAAACGTGAAATAAGAAAACAAGATAATCAGCAAGCCATAGATAGATTCAATTAAATCAATGTTTAATATGTCCGAACAAACCAACAAAATGATGACAAAGACTTGCTGGAAAATGGCAGCTGCCTGACCACAAACATCTATAATTTACTTGCCAGTCAATAAAAGCAACCTCTCTCGAGAACAAAAAGTTATTCACGAGTGATGTAAGAAAAACGTTGGTGCTCGGACAACGGCCATTTTGCCGAAACTTTCATTTGGATAAATAAGAAACATTTTAAAGAAGAATTAAATCATCATTATCGTCAGTTGTGGACATTTTGCGATGAAACGGAAACAGAGAAAAGTGGCAACAAGGTGAGGTGAGGCCGCTCTATTTGTCATTGGCCACCGGCATTTTGGTAAATGTTTACAACAATTTGAAATATATACAATATACAATAAATTACAATGTGGTTTGACCAATTATGGTCACACTACACATCACTCTAATATACAATGTCCTGCATCTATGGCAGTCTTTCTATACATAAAAATACACAGAAAATATCAACTTTTATGTACTTTTGTACACATAAAAACATTTACCTTTTTCTTTATATTTACAATGAATATGTACACATCTCGGAATGGCAAACAGGAAGCGAACAATGGAGAATTGACGATCAAGATGTGGTTATTCAGGCCTCACGGAGGCCAATCTCACACTAGGATCGACTTCTCAATAGAGAACATTAATGAGCATTTTCGACAGTCGTTCGTTCCTCCAAGATTTTGTTTCCGTATTGCCATTCGCCATCCACCCGATAAGTGGCAATTGAGCCTGCCTCCTATACCGGGTGTCAAATGAAAATAGATTTATATAGTTTATATATTTGCTTTATTCATCTCTATTATATATATATATTTTTTCATATATCTAGAATTCATCACAAAAATTATTCTTTTTACTACTAAATGGTCGACTTTGTCGTGTTTTGTCCGATCGACAGGATGCCCTTCTCTGTGGGACATATTTACGCATTCATTGTTCTATTCCCGGGCACCCAAGGCTGAGATCTGGGGTTCGTATCGAAAACAATTCATTCACTTCACATACTCTCCAAATAGATTGAGTTTCAAACATTGGGACAAAAATATGTGAATAGTAGAAAATATAGCTAAGTATTGCACTCATAACTTAATACTGTTAAAATAAAAACAAACAAAATTAATTATTATATAAATATTCAGGCTTAAATAAAACGTGTGGTTCCTCTTCGTCAATCTAACTTTCAACTAGATTGCATCTTGCTTTCACAAACTACCCATGAATATAAATGGATTATTCTTCCATAAGCTGTGAAACAACAAATGGTTCTTCACATTAATAATGTGAAATTAATTCTGTGGATTTATTTAGCAAAACTTTACAACTTTTTCCCTCTCTTTGAGTAAACTTTACAAACTGGTCAACTTTTAAGAATTTAATTGTGATGTTTTTTAGATTTAAATTCTTAATCTGTAGTCACAATAACTGTAAAATATAATTGAATGAAACCAAGAATTCTTTGATGAAAAGTGTACCCTACATTTAAAACTTTACTGTTATCAACAATATTTACAAAATTGTAAAGTACATAAAGTAACGATGGAAATTTAACTAACTTTTGTACCAGAATTGATCATTTAATATTTTATTTTATACACTACTGGGGAATCAGAGTCCATAGAGCTGTGTACTGTAAGGTAGTAAGAAAAACCTTGGAAGACTTCATTTCATTCATTCATCAATAAAAATGATTTGTCAGAAAATTTCGAGCCAAAGGCAAGATCGATTTTGACCAGTTCAAAATTATTTAGCTAAATTTTCATTTTTCCTTTAATTTTTATGTCAAAAAAATTCTGACGCATCTAGCTTGACAAAAAGTGACTTCTACTAGACAACAACATTTACTTCCAGTTACTGAAGAATTACTCAAATCCATCGTTATTGAAATGTTTCAAACCATTTTGCTAAGAAATTATTTCCTTAACCAGACACACCAAAGTGCTGTATATCAGGTGTCCTTCATGAAACACCCGATCGACTGAAATTAGTTGGCAACGCGGGACAGAGTGTGTTTGTGCCCCACCAATTTAAATAAATTAAGTAATTTATTAGAATTAAATTAAGGTTAAAGGACAGCTGGCCCATCACTATCATAGGAATCTTCATCGCTGAGGCTCATCAAGGATCATTTATCTTTCGATAACCGCCGCCTCTTGTTCAGATCTTCAGTGGCTGGAAAAAAACAGCCATTAGATTTTTTTGAAAGCAAAATATGAATAACAATAAATGTTTTCCCGCATTAATCATGTTTGAAACTATAGAAAGTTTTTGTCTATGTCAATTCAAATAATTTAGTTCAAAGAAAAAATATCTTAACAACTTTATGCACTCTAGCAAACCCATAACTACAAAGTAGTATTGATTTTTTTAGTACTCATGACAATGCCGACTCTACTACAGGCCTTGTACATACCTGCCAGGAATTTTTGTTAGTTACAAAAAACATTGGAAACAAACCATAAACGTGATCTCGATTTAACCTTTCTTCATCTCTGATCAACTTTGTTGATCGTAGATCAACTATTTTAACATTGATTGAACGAGAAGAAAGTTAACCCCGTATCAAGAAAAGATGAGTCGAAAAGGTATTGTGTAACTAAGGTTCCGATGTGAAAGGCCTGTAGTAGAGTCGCCGTTGGTAAGAGATGCTAATTTATTTTTCTAAAAATGTAATTTTATTTAGAGAACCTATTATGAAAAAACATCTTTCAATTTATAAAAAAATTGTAATGAACTTGCAGCAAATAACAATATTAATTACAAATTTCCAAGCCAAGGGGTATATTTCCTATATGGTCTTTGAATCTTAGCCTAGTTTTGTCACCTCCTTAAAGGCCGACATTTTGAGCATGTTGCAGTGAATGACCATAGAATTAAATTCTCTTTATAAAACTGTGGAGCTGATGTGTCAAATTTATAGAACACTTTTCAGCTGTAACATTTCATTAAGTGTTTAGCATTCTCATCATCATTACCCACATCAAGTGATATGCAGCCAACATATGGTGTTTTGTTCAAGCCGACGTAAACTCAGCTGATGAGATTTTAAAGAATACAGCCATATTCAAATTTCCAATGAAACAACATTAGAGTGGAGTCAAATTGATGCCGATGAGATTTGCTCACGCAGTGTTTATCTTTAGTCGACCATCGTATCCACTACAACACCATGTCTCATAATCTAAGCTAACTGGGCAAACATTTGTCAAATATTTTCAAGAACATACAAGATATTTTTCAACAACATTTTACCTAGATTACAAACCAAAATAATATTACTACCAGTGAAAACCACCTTTGAGGATCATTTATAGGCTAAGAATTGCTATGCATATAAAAGTTTCAAGAATTTATCACATTGCTAGCTAACTAAGCTCTTATTTGGTCAAAAAATATAATTGTTTGTAGTTCATCAAATTCTCACCATCAAACAATAGCTTGTTCATAAAATCTTTGAAATTGCATAAAAAAAATGTTACCTGACGTCGTACTCCTGGTTTTGCGCCTGTTGTCGGAAGTCTCGGATTCGACCACATCTTCCTTCTTCATTTTGACAACCAGTTGTGGAAGTGGCTTCTCCTTGCTTTCCTTTGCGGCCACTTTCACGTCCTTTATTTTCATTTCTTTCGGTGCAACCTTCTTATCTGTATCGGATTCTTTGACAGTCGTCTTCTTGTCTGTGTCCGATTCCTTGATGGCCGTCTTCTTGTCAGTGTCGGATTCCTTGGTGGCTGTCTTTTTGTCAGTGTCAGATTCCTTGACATTCGTCTTCTCCTTCAGTGTGGAAGTCTTGCCATTAGACTCTGCCGAGCTGTCCACGTCATTAGAGATGTTGTTACTTAGCAAATTCGATGTTTCAGTCTTGTCCTTCGTGCTGTCAGGAGATTTGTCTTTGTTTACAGTAGAGTTCTTAATCTGTCTGGGCGTTCTCCGTGTGGGGGTCGTGTCTCTGGTCAGCTCTGCAGAACCAGGCCTTTCTCTGCTACGAGTGGCCTTCTGTGACGTTCTGCAACTACTTCTGGATGATGGCCTGCAGAATAATAAATGAGCTTAAGTAAATTATCTTCTTTGTTAACTAAGTTAGGTTTCCATCAAATTATCCATTTAAATATTTTTATTTGATAAAAAAATATTTTGTTCAAATTAACATTAAAAATTCTCATATCCTGTTACCAAACCTAAGGTGTGACATTACTAAATTAATTAGTTATATTTTTAAGCACAAAACCAATGAACCTTTTCTCATTTTGAAGTTTCTTAAACATGTAATTATTGAATTATATTTTTTAATTGATCAGTATAATGATGTCACCCAATATTAAAATAAAACTGATACAAACATAAGAATGACAGTTAAATGAAAACATGATAACAACAATGAAATGAAAACCTAAAAATGGCAGAAAAAGAAAACATCAGAATAAAAATGTAATGAAAACATGAGTGATAATGAAATGAAACTAGTTATGCCTAGTTTAAATGCAGTTTAAATGTCGGGTGATTATTTTTTTTCTGATGTACAATACAAATGTAAAAGTTTTAGAAAAACCTTTTAAATATAAATAATAATAAAAAAGTTGATTAAAAAAAATTCTATTACATTGTATTTATTCATGCCTATTTATTGTTAAACTCTAAAAATTCGAAGCAAAAATATTAAAAAAAAAACTTGAACCTTTGTTCAATGTAAAATATTAGTTCTACTCGAATAACAAAACAAAAAATCTGAAATTATCTAAAAAGAATTGTATTGCATTCTATTGTATGCATATTGAATGTTTAGTACTGAAATTTTGATGCAAAAATAAAAACTTGAACATTTTGTTGAATGTCCGGACGGTGAGGATGACAACGGAGAAGTAACACCTATGTTTTAACTTCATTTCACTCACTCGGCAAAAAAATGAAAATAACAATACAAAGAAAACAGAATCACAGCAAAATGAAAACATGAGAATGACAATGAAATGAAAACATAAAATTGACAATGAAATGAGAACATAACAGTGACAACTAGCCATAAATGATCAGCAATCTTGCATGAAATACAGAATCATTAAATTCCAAGATATGAATTACATTCATTTTTAAGAATAAAATACTCTTTTGTTCATTAAAATTTTCTATAACTTTGAACTTTAGTGGAAAATATTAAATTAAAAAACTTATGATGTTAGTTTGGATGTCAAAAGAAGTAACTTTGGTTAATTAAAGTTCTCAAACTCTTCAAATAAAGCCAAATTTAATAATCAAGTGTCCAGAAAATGCCAATGCTGATGAAAAAAACTTATATAAAGCCTATAGAGACCATCAAATGAAGTGATCTCACCTCGATTCATCCTCTTCGTCATTGGTGGAAGTTGAGGCAGCAGAAGGGTTGCGTTTCTTGCCAGAAGTTTCGTCAATTATTGCACTGCTTATACTCTCGTCATCCGAGCTATCCATATCTGAAATGAAAATTAAAAACTTTTAGAATACAATGTTACACAAAAATTTTTAACATTAGATAACCATATCTTGGAAACTATTGTTTTAAGTTAGGCATTCAAATATGAACAAAATTTCAAGTTCTACATAAATAATTTATAGTCAATGTAGATTATCAAACAATTTATTAATATGAGGGCATTTGTGAAAATCAGATACAATTCTTCCTGCCTCAGTAAACACTTCTAGAAGATTTTATTTAACAATTATAGATATGTAGAACTTGAATCAATTATATTAAAGAACTTCTGTCACAGCCATAATGTTCTCAACTCAGTCCTAAAATTGTAAATATCATTATAATCACTTCATAATTGATTATAGATAAATAGATAAATGTTTGAACGAAGAGCTCACCTTTTTGTTCTTTTTCTGAATTTAACTCCTTGGATTTCAATGCTTTCACATTTGGGTCTTCTTTGCCCTCATTCGAGGCCTTGTCGTTGAACTTCCTCCGCAGGATCTTCGAGGGCGGCTCTTGCACGTCCTCGCTTATGCTGGATGCATTACTGCTCTCACTCTCATGTCGACGCCGTTTGTTGCCACGCACTGCCGGACTTACGCTCGGTCGGAGGACGTTCACCGGACTTGGTTTACTCATGGTTTGGATACCGGGACTTCTTTTGTCAACGTGCGGACTCGTCTCTCCTAAGGGACTGGCAACTTTTGGACTGGCTAGTCTGGCACTCTGCCGGGTACTCCTGGTTTGTCTTTTGTCTTCGGTCAAATCTGTGTTGGGTATTTCGATTGTTAGGGTGTCCATTTTCTTTTCCTTTATTTTAGGCTTATTTAATAAAGAAGGATCTTCTCGCTCCTTCGTTTTTTCTTCTTCCGTCTGAATCTTTTTAGGCGATTGATCTTTATTTGTTTCTACATCTTTCACCTCTCCCTTTCCCTTGTCCTCAATTTCTATGTCAGACTCTTTTTTCCTTTCTCTATTGCCATATGTGTACAGAGGTGGATGCAACCGCATAGGCTTTGGTTCATCGCCAGTCGGGGACAAAACTTCCGGACTATTACAGCCGGTCTCGGTGGAATTATGTCCGACATTAAGAGCCGCTATGATGTTGCTTTGTGCTGATTTTAGAGTCGAGGTGTTTGAGAAGCCAACAAAATCAAGATCATCTGAATCTTCACTGTTTGGAGTTGCAGAACATTTGATCGGTACATTTTGTGAGATATGGAACGGGCTCAGCAGGTGAGCCTTCAACAATGAAGGCGGACTGCTTGGCTTTTCGGTCTTTGAACTTTGGCTCACTTGCCCGATTTGGTTTGTCTTGGTTGCTGCGGCCCCCCCTGAGGTTACTCCAACATGCTTAAATGTAACCAACTGGCCTTTAACGGGACTTGCTGAAGGAGCCATAGTGTTATTACCAGGTAGGGCCACTAACCGAAAAGTTTTACCAAGAGTGGGATTCAACGAAGATGTGACAGGATTGTTTGATGTGACTGCAGTCTTCAGTGCAACCATCTTAGC
Source organism: Archaeomysis grebnitzkii (assembly GCA_031471125.1). NCBI lineage: Eukaryota > Metazoa > Arthropoda > Malacostraca > Mysida > Mysidae > Archaeomysis > Archaeomysis grebnitzkii. The sequence continues at coordinate 9,218 of JARUHE010225307.1, read as the reverse complement.
CGCACTGTTAATAGAAGGCACTGGACTTACAGAATTAGTACAACTGTTGGAGGAAGCCGCAAGTATGATCATGGTTGTGGGATTACACCCACTGGTGCTGTTACTTGTGTGTGAACTTAAGGAAGGTGAGGAACACGTAACAACAGATGTAGTGAGTGTGGTGGAGGCTGGAGGGGATGGAAGGCTATTTGCTATCACAGGAGAACTTTCTTTTTCGGGAAATTTTAACTCATTCGGCGAACTCGATTCTTGGCTGGATAGTTTTGTCAATAGAGACGATGTATCTAATGATGTTAACAGCACAGTTGGCTTTCTGACATCAGCACCATCGATAGAGTTGCCAGAGCTTGTGTGACTTGGATGGACATTCATACTTTCGGAACCTTCTTTCGACGATATTACCATACTGTTTGAAGAAACCGATGATGTTTTAGTAGATGTTGTAGAGGACATGACAGTTGACAGTTTTGAAGTCGAACAAGTATCTGTACATATGACTGTTGTACATATACTTGAAGATTCAGAGCTAACAGGCAAACTCTTAGCTTCGTGCAAATTTGGTAATTCACTTTCAGAAGCTGAACACTTTGAATTTTGTGATGATGGACTATCACTGGTACTTAATTTTGTAATAAGGCTTGTATTTTTAGGAGAAGCAGGATCGGGTTTGGTTGTTGAATTATTTGTATTGCTCGTACAAGAGGTGCTATTGTTTATAGAACTATCAGTTTCGGTTTTATTTTCTTCCGAACTTAACCTTTCTATCGTTTCTTTGGGTTTGTTTTCAATAGAAGATGTCTCTTTATTTTCATTCGGTTCATCTTCTATTTTAATAGTTTCTTTAGTAAATAAATCGACAGACTTGAGATTTTTACTTTCTTTTTCATTTTCAGATTTACAATTTAAAAGTAGACTCGGTTTTGAACTTGAATTTTGACAGTCATCTACACCGGAATTAGAAGCCGATTTTGAGACTCCGATAGTATCTACTTCACATTTGATGTCATCATATCGCCAGTCATCACCTTTGAGTTTATCTTCGGTATTCGAAATGTTGCTCTTCATTTCGAGTTTGACCCTGTCGATAGACTTCTCTTGAAAGGGATCACAGTCTTTCTCGTCTCTCCTGCTCGGACTTTCACTTTGGTTCGGACTTTTCTCTGACAAAGCATCCATGGACTCTATTCCAGAGTCTTCGCCACCCTGTCCACCATTGCCATGCTCTCCTTTGGGTGTTCCTTCCGGACTCTCAATTTCAGACTTCACTAGGACGGAAGAGAGGAGCTCTTGCAAGGGCTTCCCTTGGTCCCCATTCTCCACATTGGTAGAGCCAAGAGGTTCCTCTTTAACTCTACTATCACAGCCACTTGACTTATCACACTCGTTCTTGTATTTTCCATCGGCTCCGTAAGATTGCTGGGAAGATGTATTTGCTCTCTTGCAGAGACTTTCGTTAGCCACTTTTGTCTCTATTTTCATTGTGGCAACATTATAAAAATTTGTACTGTCACCGTGTTTCTGCTGCGATCGTGCTTGGTGTAAACTACTGCTGGCACTGTCAATGGAGTTCCACCTTTTGAGCCGGTCGACCATGCTGTAGGTGCTCTTGTTGTTGTGGAGGTCTGGTTTCTTGGAGGAATTTCGAGAACTTTTGAGAGCCTCTTCTAAGGCCTTTCTGTCCATCACGTCAACACACGTCACTCTGCCTCCTTTATTAAAATCTTTGCTTTTCGATACAACTATTTTCGAGTCTAGTTCACTGGATTTTGAGGTAACGATATCACTTTTATTTACACTATGGATAGTTATGTCAGAGTTGGCCTTCAAACTCGCAAAGTCTGGACACAGCGAATACTTCGAATTATCTTGCCAACTCTTGTTCACACCTTCCGTTGTTCCGCCGTGACTAATATTGGAGGAACTTGACATGACAATGTTCTTTTCAGAGGACTGACAGACTTTGTTTATCATTACAGATGAGTTCAGGTACGTAGGTATGCTGCCAAGTCCTGAAAAAGAATGAAAGATCAATTAATCTTTCCAAATAAAAACAGGTAAATTATTTTGACATTTAAAATTTAAAGTTAATTATAACAAAAATATTCAGACCATTAATTATTATTTGACATTTACATAGGTCACACCAAAGATACTTGAGAGTTAGGTCACCATTTTACATTCATAAACAAATATATATAATCACTGACAAAAGGTTAAAGGTTAAAGTCAAATTTTATCTAAAAAACAAGGAAAAATAATAAAATATTATAAAGATTACAAAATCATGATAATACTTTGACCGAGCTATGCTACTACAATGAACTTTCAACATAAATGAAAGATAATACTTTTTCAGTATTCAAAATTATAATCGACTAATAATATAGAAATAGATAAAACAAGAGGATTAGCATTTAAATGAGCCAAATTAACTTTAGCCTTTTGTTGCATACATGAGAAAATAAGAAACTGGACAACTTCACAGCAACATAATATAAATATTATAATTAAAATTTTGGCACAAATGGATTGATGTATCAATTATAATAGTACATATAGAGAAATACTTAATATTTTTCATTATAATGAAAAATGTTTATAACGATCTGAACCAACTATAGCAACAAAACACATTAGTATTTTATTATTCATTGTATAGATAAGTCAATGATTATAACACATAACGTTCCCCATCATAAAAATAAGGCTTTATTATTATTATAGAATATTATAAAGCACATTAGCTACAAAAAGAAGATACTAGATGTAACTTACCTTCAGGAAGATCCTTCTTTAAAGATTCTAAGGTGTGAGTTTCATCAGTGCCTTTTCTTTTGATTGTCAATTTACTCGCACTAGAAACTTCAGCTGAACACGCTGCATGAGAATTTGATGCAGACTTCTTCAGCCTTATTCGATTGGGTGCCAACTTCTCGTTCAAAGATACATCACCATTCATTAGGTTAGAGATTGCCGAGTTACTTATTCTTACTTTATTAACACTAGTTTCACCAGGACTTTTATCATATTCTGTTCTTCTTTCTGGTTTACCTAACAACTCACTACCACGTTTTTCTAACTGTGCTTTAAGTAGCTCACCACTCGATTGGGAACATGCATTGCTTGTAGTGGTACTCGCTGAGGAGTTGCAGGAGAAGGAAGGGTTTCTATGAGGATGTGGAGTGGTGAGAGCGGCTACTTTAGTTATACTGGGAGGTAACGTGTCTAAGATTTTGTGACTAGCAATTCCACCAACACTATTAAGGTCTCCCACTTTTCTGATGGGAGACTTGTTCTTCATTCTCGTTCGTAACTTTGAATCTAACTTCGAGTTTAACTTTGAACTTTCGGACTTCGACAGCCTGCCGTCGAGTGCCCGGATGCCTTTTAGTCTACTCTCGGGGGTATCTTTTATCTTCATTAGAAGACTGCTTGTGCTCTCATCATGATCACTTTTAGACTTTTTATAATCAATGATCTTTAGAACAGAACTAGAGACATCATCACCACTCGATGGACCTTTGCCCGCCCTTAGTTTGAGCGGCCGGACTTTATCGGGATCGATATCGCGAGATTTGTTTCTAGCACTTTTTCGTTTGTTTTTGTCATCTTTCAAATTATCTTTATGAACGGATTTTCTGCTCGGGCCAGTCTCGTCAATGGGGTTGACGATGACAGGTTGGTTGGAGGTAGAATTCATTTTGATGTAAAATTTAGGAACTTTTGGCTCACTGTTGGCATTTGGTTCCTTGGGCAACTTTATTTTGAACTTCAGCTTTTCGTGTGGATTGGACGTGGTCACGAAATTATTCTCTTTTGCCGAACCAGGACTAGAATCTCTCGACTTGACACGATCTTGTCCTACCACTATCCGGGGCTCGACCCTTGAGTTGTCAGAGTCAGAATGTTCAGCCTCTTTCTTTGAGGTGGAACTGTGATTGGATTCCTCTTCAGAAACCACATCTTCTTTCAACTTTTCTTCGGATTCCGGTGCTGGGACGGACGTAGCCTCTGGTTCAGAGTCGGAACTATCGGTACTGGGTCTGGGTTCTAGCAAGCCGGTATTTGGGTTTATTAAATATTGACTTTCTTTACTCCCAGTTCCGGTTGATAGATTCGAACTCCCAGTACTCCTGGACTCGCTAACCATCGGTCTGGTCCCTACACTGGTGGTTTGTAATGCCAGAGAAGCTTGCGAGGATACAGGAGAAGAAGAGGAAACGTGACTCAGCGCCGAGGTCACAATGGAACTTTGATTCAGAGATGGTCTGGGCTGTGGTGCCGAAGTGAGGATGACTCGTCTCTGCTCCAAAGGATAATTCACCCTTGGATGAGGAGTGGCGAGTGGAGGCGGTTGTCCTGTAGCAGGTGGATGGTGCTGGAGACCACCCGACACTGGCAGCCGGCTGGATGGCGTGATAGAGCTGGTTATGACGGAGCCGCCAGAAAATACCTGCTGCAGGGTGGTGTGTCCATCCCTACTTCTGCCAATGTAGTTCTTGGCCGTATAGGAATGGCCGGTTGGAGGGGAGGTGGTCGTGATGCTGCTGGCTGCATCTATCGTCCCAGATATGGGCAGGCTAGTTGCAGTTAGTATGTTATTAGGAGGTGGATTGACACCAGGAGGAATATTTTTGACACACTTCACAGATGTGGAAGGTTGGTCAGGCTGTTGCAGCAGCCCGACCAGCAGAGGAGAGTTTTTGACGACATTGAGGGCAGGCCTTACAACAGTCCTGCAAGGCTGAGTGACCACTCCAGCGGTGGTGACAGCCACATGGTAGTTACCTGAAATAGTTTGTGTTAGAGTAACAGGGTTGGTTTGCTGCTGGTGTGAAGGCGGTTGAGGTGTCTGTACAGTGGGTTGTGCCCCAAGAGGCGTGGTCGTTGGAGTGGGCGCGCTCACAACATAGGGAGAGCCATTCACCTGGCCGGCCAAGACCTGTGGCGTGGGAGGCGGTCGCATGGAAGTGAGTTCATCGTTAGGGTATGGTGGTGGGGGCGGGTTGAGTGGCGGTTTTATTCCACCTGGATGCGACGGCTGTGCCACAACTGCTACCATCGGTTGGGGGGTGGGGGCCATTCGGGTAAGGGCAGAAAACGGCACTGGCTGCGGTCTTGTCTGCACAAGAGACGGTCTCGGCACAGAGTGCTGCTCCACTCCCAAAACTCCACCCACAGCCTGTTCTTGTGAGTGATGATGGTGTGGGTGGTGCAATGCCTGGACTAGACCTCCACCCCCCGATGCCTGAACCACTGTGCGAACTGCGCTGGAGGGACCAGCCACGTCCCCGCCTGGGCCTTCCGACCGCAAAACCACCTCTGTCGTCTCATTGTTGGGACCTACTAACTTCAACGAAATTGCCTGAAAAAATTTCAAATTGTAAAAAAAATATCAAAAATTTAATTTGTTCAATAGTTTTTTAATAAAATCAATCTCTGTTCCAAAAAAAACAGTCAGAATAATCATGAAAACCTTATCTGAAAGACAATATCCTAGGAATTGACAAATACTTTAACCAAGAAATTAAAATTATTCAGTGTGAAAAAGTATATATTGCATAGAATATCCATACAAACAATCTTTGTTGTAAACTTCAACTAAATTTATAAAAAAAGTAAAGTTTCTCAAATATACAAGGTGCAAAAGGTATTTGAGGACATCTTATTTTCAATATAGCAGTAGGCCTATGTGTGTGTATATAATTTCTAAATTTCAGAATTATCAATGACAGACCCTATGCTTACACAAGAAATGAAAAGGGGTGCAGTTATCATGGCTACAAAGGTTAAACAGTAATTTAGAAATATGATTTTAAGAATTGCAATATTAACACATAAAAATTTTCCTGCAAGTCATGGTTTTGGTGGTTGGCAGCAATGAAGAACCTGCTGCCTATAAAGTTGTATTGGCAACAGTGGTAATTCATGGATTGACAATGTACACAATGGAAAGCTGTGTTCCAACAAGACTCATTACCATCACACAAGGCTCAAGCAATGCAGAAATGGAGGACGAATAATTTTCATGATCACATTACCCATTAATCATGTATAAAGCATAGATGAGAAATAAGAATGAGAACCCTCATAATACTGGATAATACTCAAAAATGTCCACTATGTACAGGACCATTTAATCCCAGATGTAGGCTATTCATACCTTCCATAGAAGCCATTATCGAAGATGAGATTTTATTAAATACAATTAAAAAACAGTATGTTTCAATGTTTTATAATACCCAACAAAATATTTGAAAACTGGATTTTTGCATAGTTTTTTAGTTGTTGGAGACTCTTTATTTCTTATGTGATGGTAGCATTTAAATACTATAGACAGACTGATCAAAAAACATCATTTGTGATATTTAACATCATTCTTTAGACAAAACAGTTTATTTCTGCTATTTAAGAATACTCTCTAAAAAAATGTAATTTATAAACACATCACCAAACAATCTGTTATTTTGTGAAGAACCAGGGAAGTTTTTCAGCAAAACAAATCTCATTGCTTATGGTAGTGCACTACAATGCAAAAGAACCACTGGAATGTTTATGATCTTTTGGGTAGCAAATAGGACAATTAGAAGAGTGAGAAGTCACACAAAAGATCTTCCGAAATGGAAACAGTAAGATACAAATTATTTTGTTGTGGATCTTCAAATAAATTTCCAACTTGGTTAAGTTCTTAAACCAGTTTTTAATAAGAAAAAATTTCTAATAAATATTAATTTGATTTTTTTTAAATTAGTATATACTGTTGAAAATATACATACAAACAACTATTATTGAATCAAGATATATTGATGTACACACCATACAGGACTACAATCAAAATATCATAAGACTTGCTAAAAAATGGCCAAGATTGTTTACCTGGTCACCATCGAGTTGTACCGACAAGATCCCAAGTTGTCTCAGAGCTTGGTCACCTGCTTGCGCAAGCTGATGTAGTCTTAGGGCCGCTTCTCGAGGAATGGAAAAGGTCACCCTGACGCTATTCCAGGGCTCCACCTTCCGCACCACCCAACTAGAGTCTGAAAAAAATTGGTGAGAACTATAACTTGTGGATCCTTAAATTAATAAATCTTTTAAGCTAGTTTTTAGTTTCTGTCTGAGTCTCAAGGCATTGCTTTAGCTGCCATTTTAATGCATATCTTCAGGAATTCCTACATTGAATCATAATGCATTAGCCCTAAAGCAATGCCATACTGGGTAAAAATATATAAAATGAATAATACAATTATGAAAGGAGGTTAATTAATTATATTGAAGGTTATTAACTAGTTTAAGGTACGCAATTAAGAAAATAATTTAAGAAAGAACAACTCACCACTCTGTGTCATGTGCTTTAATCTATTTACAAGTTGAGCAAGTCTATCTTGAAGATCTGGATCTGAGTAGTTTCCTTCGCAGGTGAGAACGGTCTTGAGTAAACCCTCGCTACTATCACCTATACTATTTCCTCCTCCATCACCATCCCCCCCCATGTCTGCAAAAATAAAAATATTACAAAAACATCAATAAATGATAGAATTAAATAAAGCAAAAAAAAAGGAAGATAGTTATTTAACAAAGCAAATATAAATACATAAATTAGGATGATACTGGTCAAAACACCATTAGGTTAAAAACAGTAAATTTTGACCGTGTTTATTATATTAAGATCATTGTATAGAATGTATAGTAGAAAATTTCATCTAGCCTACATGTATTTGATCCCAATATGTTTAAAAAACCTTATATAAACTATATCATTTATAACTTTGGACTCCTTTTCATTACAATCTTAAACGCATGTAGAATGTAATATTTTAAGTTTTTAGGTGTTTTTATTATGTATTTAAGTGGACAATGTAATGCTTTAATCCTACATAAAATTTAAAAATTTTCAAAGAAAACATAACTATAAGGTACTGTATTCAATTTTTCATAAAAATACAAAACAATAAGTTTTTAGCCATTCAAGATTTTATTTTGTTCTCAAAAACCAAACAATTGTCTTAAACAAGTTTATTTCTGCAATAACAACTAAAGAAATTGCCAAAAATGGACATCTTTGAAAGGAAAAAATACATTTTGGCATCCTATTTGAAGAGTTCTTGAGGATTTTCAAAAACTCCAGGAACTTTTACATATGTAAGTAACATCTTAAGCCAAGAAACATTAAAATTCCATGTTCATGTAATGAAAATAAACAACTAAATAATTACCCACACCCTAATGTATGCCTTGTTAAAATTTCACTCTTGGGGGTTTTTCACACCATTAAATAGAAAAAGCGATTTCCTTTGTTTGGTGTACAGTTTATATGAAAAATCACTACCAATCCGGCATCTGGCAGGCTCATCACACATCTGTAAAGACTAGGGTGATATTCTTTTTGGCCAATTTGGTAGCTTCTTACAACCCGGGTTTGCCAAGTGTCTATGATACGCCATCTGGGCTGATCATTTCACCAGAGGTTCTTACCAGAGTAAATTCTGACAGCCCACATGTTTTTGTTTTCACAACCAATCAGTGCAAATTATGGTGCCTCAAATGTTTTAAATAAATAAAATATAAGTATAATTGTCAGTACTTTGATTTCAGCAAATGATTAGTCATAACAATTATGGTTTGTGAATTATTAATACGCAAGATAATGGTTGTAATAATCATTGTAAAAGGATGAAAGATTTTTTTGGCAAATCTTCCATTTGTTTTTGTTTTTAATTTTTCAATTCCAAGAACATTCATTTTGGGCATTTTTCAGCTTTCATTACATAAAAACCCTAGTTTAAGGATAATGTTCAAACTATCATATACGCAGATGACATCACCATATTTTCCTCTCATACAAAACCAATAATTGCAGAAACCCAAGCACTACCATACCTACAACAGATTCACAATTGGACAAAAAACAACCAACTCACCATCAACGCAAACAAAACCACCACTACACTATTCACACCCAACCCCACAGCCAGGGTGTAAAACAAAAACAAAATTGTTGGGATTTAGCATAATCCCAAATTGGAATTATTAGAATTTAGAATTTAAGTTGCATTTCACCCAAGCAAAAAAAGGAAAACATTTCATCCTAGAAAGAAAAAAAAAAGGTCTAACTAATGCTCAAGATAGTGTGAAAAAATTTACTTTTGGCACACTGTTTTTTTTTTACAAAATAATTTTAACTTTAAATGAAAAATACTATACATATACATTAATATGAC
>JARUHE010225196.1:0-13282 GCA_031471125.1 Archaeomysis grebnitzkii | reverse complement strand
TTGGTTGTTTTTTGTCCAGTTATGAATTTGTTGTAGGTATGGTAGTGCTTGGGTTTCTGCTATTATTGGGTTTGTGTAGGAGGAAAGTATGGTGATGTCGTCTGCATATGTAATAGTTTGAACGTTGTATGGAGGGTCGGGGAGGTCTGCCATGTTTATGTTGAATAGGGTGGGCGACAGTACCCCCCCTTGGGGAATGCCAGTCTTTATGTTTCTGTGTGTGGAGTTGTGGTTGTTGTGTTGGGTGTATTGTTTTCGTCCTTTAATGTAGTTGTTCATTTTGACCATCTAACCAATACTATAAAGAGTTTTTTTTTTAAATTCATGTTTATGTAGTTGACCTGAAAAAAAGAATTATTATTGGTGTATAAATATGTTTGCCTACTTAACACCGATAGCTAGTTTGAAAAGTGACAGAAAGTTTTGTTGAACAAAAGTTTTTTCTTTTTATGATGACCCTTTTACAAGTTGGTTAATAATAATTTTTTCAAAAATTAATATTAAGAAAAGAGAATTATTATTGAGATTTTATTTTTGTTTGCTTCACGTGTGATTGTCGCCACCCGTGGCTAGTTTTTAATTGTATTTTATGAAATACATTTTATGAAATTTCCTGACATATTAATAATAAATACCAATCCAACTGAATTGTAGGAAGGGTGTTTATTACTTGAGCGTTGGAGCAGCAGGCTTCTTGGGAGTCATCCTTGGCTTGGCCGTCATTCGGTTCATCATCTTTGTGATTCTGTGGGCGCTGTCGATGGGCAGACACCATTTCTGGATACTGCCAAACCTCATCGAAGACGTCGGCTTCTTTGCCTCCTTCTGGCCGCTGTACCATTACGAATACCACGGCAGCGATTACAGGAAGAAGAAGGGCAAGAAGAAATCAAAGGACGGAGACAAAGAGCGAACGAGTGAAAAGAAAACGGACAATGAGTTTTCTGCAGGTGAGACCACCGACAAACCGGAGACGGACGTGGACAAGTTGAGTGGCGGCGAACATCACAGTCAGAGCGAGACCGATTCCGAGCACTCGAATTCTCAGACGTTTGAAATGGTGAATAAAGACGAACTTTCAGATACGGGTTCAAACGAAAAGAAATGATTTCTTGTAACTCGTCTGGAAAATTGAAAAATATTTAAGTTTGAATTTATTATTTATTTATTTACTTATTTTAAAATTCTCACAAAATATTTATATAGCTTTATTTTTTTCTATAATTTGTTACCTTTTTATGTTGTATTTATTCCAACAACAGCACATTTACTGTAAATTTGCACATGTCTTCCTCATTCATTGATAATTTCTAGGTTGTGATGTACTCCATTTTATAATACATGGTTTAGAATTCGGTTTTTTCTGTTTGCAAATTTAGAGAAAAGGTGTTTAGATGAACATCATTGTTATTCATTATAATAGAGTATTGATTAATGTAATTTTTTGATGTTCAATAAAATGAATACTAACTTATATTTAGAAATTGTGTATTTTTTCACAATATGTAAGTATATACAATATTAAAATGAATATATTTTTAAATATTAATTGTTAACTATTATGTACAAATAACAGATTAAGTCTTCATCAACAAACAAAATATAAATTGAGGCATTACATCAACAAACAAAATATAAATTGAGGCATTACATCAATAAAAAATATAAGTAGAGGTTTGTAATCTATTGCCAGACATGAATATATTTTATTCAACGACTAACGTTTGTTGATTAATAAATAGAATAAAAAATATTAAATAATTGACTGGTCTCATATCACAGCACTAAATAATCTTGACTATTAATTCGTTAAAAATGTTTCTCAACGCCAGTAAAAATGGAAATCATTTTATTAATTACTTCCCTCAATGTTCAGTTGGTCATAAGTTAATAAAGAGAACACAAAAATTGATGATATACCTTTAATATAACAAAGCTGCCTTGTTTTTATCAGCAGAGCTATATGGATTGACAATAGCACAAGTGAAGTAACCTACAATTAAATAACGGCTTACCTCACTTGTGCTATTGTCGATCCATTATAACTTTTAAAGTAATTATTCAGAATAACTTTTTGTTTCATTGGAAAGAAAGGACTGAATCTCAATTATTTAGGTTTCATCAACTGCCTTTGAATATCAAAAGTGAAGTAAAATAATTGTTTTAAACATTCATTAGTAATATTAAAGAAAATTTAAAAACATTTAGGATAAATATTAATTGAATTCAATATTGATGCTATGAATTTTTTAATTCATTATTTAAGAATTTATCTTCAAACCATATAATATAAATGTTCATATTTGTTAAATCATAAATATATTGTTTGGTGAATGGCTTAATTGTGGGGTTTCATTTACACCAATTTTAATTGGTTATAAACCAATTTCGAGATCTAATATAAGCCTTCAAAATGGTGGAGATATAACTTCTTTGAAAAATGTGATATTTATCACAGGTCAATTCGTGTCATCCCAGGGGGCTACAAATGAGTTTTAGTCTTTACCTGGAAACCAAAATTATCTCTCATGGTCATTTCCCCAATAAAAACTAAACAATAACAAAGGTATGTTATTCTCCAAAAAAAGAAATGTTGAAAGTTGAATACAACCGGTATGTCGTGCCACATGCTGTGTGAAATCTACAGTATTTGAGGAAAGTTTAGCATTATCATGACAAACTGAACAAAACCCAACCTGACTTTGCTTCTCAAATACACCAATTAAAACCAGTACAGCTGGTACACTTGTCAAATGTGAACATCAATTGAAACGCCAATGATAAGCTTCAATTACAGGTTATAACTACTTTTGTATTGTTTTGTTTTAATAATTTTCGTCAAGGATGATCATATTCACCTCATGTTTGACTATTTTGCAATTATTTGACAAGTAGTTTTGAAAATAAATTCCTATGTAAAAATGCCGGTCTTTGTAAACTTTGTCCAATTAATTAATTAAATTAAAATAAGTTAATGGAATTAAATTAAATTAAGTTAAATTAAAACTAATTAAAATAAATTTAAGTATAACTAAATAATACACATAAAGATAAAACATGTAGCTGCACCAATACCTTTAAATCTTCTGTAAAAACAAATTGTTGTCTTAAATTGTTTATGCTCAAAAGAAACTTTCCACAAAACAAATTGAACATTCTTACTTATGTTCACAATTCTCTCGAAATAAAATTGTTGAGAGTAACGTTGCATGGAAAATACAAGTTTGTCGGTCATTCGATTCGAGTCTCTTCTAAAGCTGTTTCATTGGCTGTATTCCTTTAAAATTTAATATGCTAAGCTTACGCTGGCTTGATAGAAGCGCCACATGTCGGCTGCATGTCTTTAGGGTACACATCACTTGTGTGAAAAAATGCTAATTCTAATGATAAGCACTATGTGAGCTGTTACAGCTGAAAAACGCTCTAAAAAATTGCCAAACTATTACAATTATATCAATAGCCACATTTATATTGGCATTCATCATAAATAATTGGCTCGACAATAGCACAAGTGAGGTAAGCTTTGTTATTTGAATGTGGGTTGTCTCACATTGAAAGAAATTAAAATCTCCGTGGTGTAATATTAAATCTTTTTGTTGACATTTAGCGATTTACAATAAAATATATAAACAATTAAATTTTTTAAATGCCATACTTTCTGATTAACCATGCTGTGCTATTGATTGTTTTGAACTCTTTTTTTCGAAAATATTGAACAAATAATTAAGTTTATTTTTTATTTGTTTTTTCAAAAATATTCATTGAAACAGATAAACTATTTTTTGATACTTCAGCAAACAATAAATTCAGCCAACACATATGATAAAACATTTCTTTCGAAATATGTTCAACTTTTATTTTTGTGAAAACAACAACAACAAAAAATTGTATAATTCCAGTCAAAATAATTGAGTTATAAAACAATCTACAATACAATATACAATATACAATTATAAAACAATATACAATAACAAAACACAGATCTTCTTAACAATGCTAAATCACTCTCTGGTGACTACTAGTTTACGACTTTGCGGGCATTAATGTGAAGGATGGGAATGGTACAGTTGGATAAGATTTCATTGTTCATGTGGTTTGAAGAGCGAACCCTGGACAATTTCCTTCACATTAATGCCCGTAAAGTCGTAAAACAGATCTTCTTTTTGGGTATTTTTTGATGAGCCTCCTCCAACCTCTTGCACTTCTTATTTTAAGTCTCTTCTTTCGCATGTCATTCTGCACACAGTCCTTCCACACAGCTTTCGGTCTTCCACTTCTTCGAGTCCACCTCCATGTCCATCACATGTCGTTGCTCTCCTTCCCTTCTTGTGAGATGCCCAACCAATCTCAACATCTTCTAATTTGTTTGATAGTTCAGTCACTTTCACTGATCCCCAATGTGTTCATTCCTCACTTTGTTCATCAGCGTCGTTCCCGCAAAAACAACTGAACACCTTCAGTTTCTGCCACATCGAGCTTTTTATTTTCATTAAAAAACATAAAAATACAATAAAAAATAACTGGAAAAATAAAAATTATTTTAAAGATAAAAATTGAAAAACATAAAAAAATGCAAAATATGAAAAACAAAATATATAAAAAACTAACAATTAAAAAAAATAAGATAAAAACTAAACTAAAGTGTAAAAAACAAAATTAAATCCTAAAAGACAAAAAAATAAGAGGAACAAAAAAATACGAAAAAAACATGAACTAGGAACCTAGAAACAAAAACAAAACTTGAAGAAAACAAACAAATTCTTGCGTTAGTTGAACATGTCCGACGGCGTCCTAGAAAATCGTGGATAAAAGTCCTTAAAGGAACATCTGCATTTTAGGACAATTTCTGCACCGAGCTGAGCGACTGACTTTGGGAAACCGGCAATTTCTTTATGGGAAAATGTCCACTATAATATGAAAAATTGTCCAATTCAATTTAGAACAGAGTATATTGCAATATAAAGAAGCTTCTATGCATTGCACACACATTGTTCACTGAAAATCTGGTTGGCACATTCATCAGCTTAACATATAAGACATTCATGATTAAATATTTCAGTGAAAGATTTAACATTAATTAAAATTCATATATTTTTTAAAAGAATAAATGTTTAAAAATATTTAAAATAAATTTAAAATCATAAACTAAATAATTTTTACTAAAAGTCAATAAAGTTGTAATTATAACTTTGAATTATTTCTCAAAAACTATATTTATTATAAACGTTCTGCTGTAAATATAACATTTTTCTGCTGTCATATGATGCTTCAATCTTTATATTAACTGAAAACATTTGACTAACTGCTTATGTCTAAGAATTATAATCAACATTGTGAGAACATCAAACTAACTAGAAATTGAATAAAAAGTTAGACAAGTGGTTTCAGTGTTAAATTGAATCAAATGTTCGTACATATTTTACAAAATTGGAATTAAAAATTTAAGTTTGTTACTGTAGTAAGATAAACTTTTTCAAACTTAAATAATTTTAGAAATTCTCACAACTTGAGAATTGAAAAAAATACATGGGCAAGACAATACAATTAAAAATACTGTACTAAACACTTTAAATTAAAATGAAATACAAACAAAGTTAAGAAACAAAATATACATTATTAATGTTACTATTATTACTACAGATTCGTCGATTTACAGATGCGTTACGCATCCGTGAATCGTTTACTTCAAAATAGAAAAATATTTTTTGACATTCTGCCAAGAAAACGACGAATCTGTAGTTTTGACTAGACAAATACGCATCCGCATCTGCATCCGACCGTAACCAATATTGAAGAATAAACTGAAGAAACAATTGTTGATCTATCTTTAAAACAACTTTACCGAAACTAAGAACTCAGGTATTTAACTTTTGTAATTTAAATGAAAACTATGTACAGTAGAAGCCATCTCGTTTTTAATTGCTTGATGCACAAGGACTCCAATATTAAACATTTAAAAAAATGAAAATGTATCAAATGTTCAACTTCGGTTCTTCATCCTACAAACCGCGGTAAGCTTAACATGTTAGATTTTCCACAAAACAAACCAAAGAATAATTAAACATAACAACATAAGGCCTGATCTCAACTGACATTTTTTTCAATTCAATTCATTTTTTTGAATTCCAATTCTCTCAATGTTTTCATATCTTATAGTGACGGAATAGAAACACATTCATATTTCTCTTCAACGTTGATTCTACGAAAACCGTATACCATTGATAACGAATTGTTTTTGTTTTAACATTTAAGCTATTATAGGTAATGCCAAAAGATAAATAAGAACTTTAAACAATAAAATAATGTAGGCTATGTCATCCTACAATGTAGATCTATCACGATAAGATTCTAGGATGCATACATTTTGATAACAAATATATTTATTATTGTATTTATAAAAAAAATTGTTGTCTTGAATAATAAATTACATTTATCAAGAGTATTTACAAAGAAATGATTTTATAAATCCCAAATCCGCTAATGTGTTAAAAAATTATAAATTTAACTAAAAAGTAGACTAACTAGCAAAGACACTCAAATTTTATTCAGTCTTTATTAAAATGACAATACTGTATATGAAATTATTTAATAGATATTTGTTTAAAAAATTACTTTGCAAAAAGTTGTAATATAATGAAAAAAGTTCATATCTAGATTTTTTAAAAACAATGCACTATTATGGTAGATATAACATTTTACATAAATAGGCATTTTATTTCAATCAAAAACTATGGTACTGTTTTCGGTTGACCATTGCTGATGTGCGAAAGTTTGTGCGTACGCGTGCGTGTTAACCCTTTTCTTTATCTGAAATATTTACAAAGAATTAAGTTTATAGATCCCAAAATAAGGTTTATACAAGTGTTTAAAAACAATTATAAATATTATTTTTTCCAGATGTTTCCAAAATCTGAATGCAAGAATAAAATGAACTTTTATCTGAAATGTTCATACATTTTTAGCAACCTTTGCAAATTAGCTACGATGCAATTTGTTTTTATTTCTTGGAGAAAATTTTTTTTTGACACTTTATAATTCTATAAAAACGGTGACATTGTTTTTTATATAGCCTACCGGTGAAAGAATGTTTTTATTTTAGTTTTAAAGATTAAATCATTCATTATAAATATGCACTGGCTATTTTTAATCATGAGAAATTTGAAAAAGTGAAACACAAATGGCGGCTCTCCTTATTTGAGAAAGTAGATTCACTTATATGGGTAAATTCAAAATTTGATTGATTTTTTATTCAAACGTTGTTTAGTACTAAAATGTACTGAAACTATGGCGAATAATCATGTGTTTTTAACTCGTTGTGATACGATTTGAATATGTTATGTTTTTTAAAATAAAAAAAATTAAAAAACGTATAAAAGGCGCAACTGTTGAATTAAAAAAAGTGAATTGAATTCGAAAAAAGTCGGTTGAGATCACGGCTTTAGTGTTTCTTAACAAACAACATTTTTCTTAGGAGAACATTTACGTTTAAATCAGTGGTTCTGAAAATTGTTTTGTTTGTGTACCCATTAAAGCTGCTGTGGACCTTGGTTGGGAATTCATGTTTTAAGTTAGACCTGCATCTGAAAGATCGATCCAGTGAACATCAATTTTACTATCCCACCGTATTAATAGTATCGTCCCAGGACGAATTAACAATCCAGGGCTGTCATACGATATGGTATTTGTTGTAATATTCCAACAATACTACCATACCGTAAATATATTTAACAAGGACAAGGAATCGGTATATAAAGACATTGTGATGCAAGAAATATATGTAGCAAGTACAAGGAATTAATACATAAAAACCCATGATGCAGTTTGTTATGTTGGGTTTTGATATTGGTGCCATAAGTATGGTGAGCATAATATCTCCATCGTATGTGTTGTCCGTTTTCTTCTTTCTCATTGGTATTATTTAGAAAATTACTCTAAAAACTGAACTTTCTATGTGTGTTATATGAATCATTAAAACATGTTACACAACAGTAATAATAAAAACCTATAACTATTATTTATATTACAAATGATAGATGATATCAAACATTTAAAATAAAAGTTTATTAAAATTGAGGTTTGTATCATTTATACTAAATTCCTCAAAAAGCTAGAAATGTGTTGGTTTGCAAAAAACTCGTCATTCATATTGCAATAAATATTTATATTATTTCCACTGAATAATACCATTTTTCTTTCGCCATAAAAAACCGCACACACGCACGCACATCCACACAATAATCTGATCAAGTTTTGTTTCTTTATTTGCTTTTACTTTTGTGTTTTCCAATTGGAGTTTAGCATTGCTAAAATAACACTGCAGTAGTTTATTATTAACAAAATAGCCTATTCACTAGCTCGTTATTGTAGATTAATAATAATAATAACAACGGTATAATGGTAATCATAACAACAAAATTTTACAAAATACTACAATATTACAAAAAAATAGCATTAATAACAATAATAATGATAATAATAAAAATAATATTAATACTAGTAGAAGTATTAATAACAATAACAATAATAGTAATTTTAAAAATAACATTAATTACAATAATAATAATTACAACAATGGTAATGATAACAACAACAATATTAATAATACAAACAATAGTATTAATAACAATACCAATAATAGTAATAATAAAACCAATATTAACAACAATAATACCAAATACAATAATAGTAATGATAGCAACAGTAATATTAATAACAAAAACAATAATATTAATACCAATATCAATAATAGTAATAATAAACATAATATTAATAACAATAATACCAATTACATCAATGGTAATGATAACTACAACAATATTAAAAACAAAAATAATAGTATTGATAACAATATCAATAAAAGTAATAATACAACTAATATTAATAACAATAATACCAACTACAACAATATTAATAAAAATATCAATAATAGTAATAATAAAATTAAAATTAATAACAATAAGGTAAAAATAATGAACTTGAGAAGGTTGATTTAAAACATTTCGAAAAAATATTGTCATTTGTGGATTTAATCATTTTTGTGGAATTTAATGAGAGAAATATTAACTAAAAAAATGCAAAAAAATCAAAGATCTCAAATAATTTGTTTACCTTCATTGAGTGCAACGTAAACATTTGCATTATGCTTAATATTATTATTACAGTTATTTTATTATTGTTAATATGTTTTTTTTATTGTTATTATTATACTTATTTTGTTATTTTTAATATGTTCATTGTATTAGTATTATTTTTATATTTATTATATTTATTCTATTATTATTGATATGTTTATTTCATTAACATTGAATTATTAAGATATTTTATTATTATTAATATGTTTATTTTATTGTTATTATTATACTTATTTTATTATTTTTAAAATGTTCAATATGTTTATTGTTTTATTATTATTATTATTGTATTTATTATATTATTTTTAATATGTTTATTTCATTATCATTAAATTATTATATTTATTTTATTAATACTAAGATGTTTATTTTGTTATTATTATTATATTTATTTCATTATTATTATTATAGTTATTTCATTATTATCATTATAATTATTTCGTTATTATTAATATGTTTATTTTATTATTATTGTTATTATTACTATACTTATTCTATTGTTTTTAATATGTTTATTTTATTATAAAATTATTTTATTTGTTTTATTATTATTAGTATGTTTATTTTATTATTATTACTATCTTTATTTTATTGTTATTAATATGTTTAATTTATTATTATTATTATATTTATTGTATTATTATTATTATTATTACTATACTTGCTTCATTATTATTATTATTTTATTTGTTAAAGCTATACAAGTTTCTTAAGAATTTTTGGAAAAATTACAGTTTATATTTTATTAAATTTAATTTTGTCCGCTCTTGTGATATAGCCATCAGTAAACTGACATTGGTTACGGTCGGATGCAGATGCCGATGCGTCTATTCAAATTTACAGATTCGTCGATTTACAGATGCGTTACGCATCCGTGAATCGTTTACTGTGTGGTATAAACTTCATCAGTGACGGCGATTTTTATGAAACCATGCGTTCATTCCGAGATTAATGAATTATTTATAGTTGTTTTATTCCTAAACAAACTTTGTAATTATGTGAAATATATTAATTTTTTTATGAAATAAAAACTTAAATACGATCAAACACAAGCGTACACTTTAAAATAAAATAATATTTTTTGGCATTCTGCCAAAAATTAGAATTACTGATAACGTTTATACCACGCAGTAAACGATTCACGGATGTGTAACGCATCTGTAAAACAACAAATCTGTAGTTTTGACTTGACAAATACGCATCTGCATCATCGTCCGACCGTAACCACTGATGTAATAATCTATAGTTTATGCAGCTTAGTGAAACTTATGTTTTAAAATCTTTCTTCCAAGCAAGACCAATTTTGTGCTGGTCGATTCTACATTGGGCCTGGCGAACTGTACTGCGAATGGACTGAACTATTCAGCAACTCATAGTGTTAGGACTATGCAATGGACGAGCACACAATAATTGATAATCCATGTTGTTTATTGTATATTGTATATTATATCGGCACTACAGTTCGTCAGTCCCTACGAACATAAATACATATTAATGCATACGAACCTACATCAAGTCTATAACATTCATTAATTTATTTAACAATAATAATTTTAGACTAGTTACATAAAAACAACTAATCTTCACCTTTAAACTGTTTAGGATTTATAATTTTAGATTGAGAGATTAGTTACGTGAAATTAATTAACATTTAATTTATACAGTTTTATAATTTTACACTATTCATATGTTTAGACTGAAATATTAGTTACCTAAAATTAAATAACTTTCACCTGTAATTTATTTAACATTTATAGTTTTAGACCGAAAAATTAGTTACATAAAAATATTTAGCTTAGACCTATAATTTGTTTAATGTTTATTGTTTTGACCTGAACGATTATTTAAAATAAAATTAATCAACTTTACCTGTAATTTATATAGCTTTCATAGTTTTAGACTGACAGATTAGTTACAGAAAAACAATTAACCTTCACCTGTAGTTTATTCAACGTTTATGATTTTAGACTGAAAGATTAATTACATACCAAAAATTAACCTTTACCTGTTATTTATTTACTGTTCATATTTTTAGACTGAATGATTAGTTACATAAAAAAATAATCTTTACCTGTAATTAATTCAACCTTTATAATTTTAGTTACATAAAAATAATTAACCTTCACCTTCAGTTTAAATTTATTAATATTTTTAGACTGAAAGATTAGTTAGAAAAAAAGAATTAACCTTCACTTTCAATTTATTTAATATTAATAATTTTAGTCTGAAAGATTATTTCCATAAGAAAAATTAACCTTCAGTCTTAATTCACCTGTATAGTTCGGATTTCTCAGCACATTTCAAACCAGATTTATTTACAAGCAAACGGAATGGTTTTATGAAACATATTAAGAATGAAATTGTAGGACCTTTGAATTGTATTGAATTTCCTATTCACGAAGATCCTTTCATTACGGAAACGAAATAGTTTTCATAAATTAACGCCTGGAGAAAATATTTTATGTTTAAGATCTTCTTTCAACCTAGTAACCGAAGATAAAGAAAAAAATATTATATGCTATTATGTTGCTTTTCATTTTAAATATAGCTCTGCCAATATTTTATAGTTGTATATTTATATTTATATATGCATATTATATGTATATATTGTATTTTGTGTATTTTGACAATAGATTACTTTCTAAACAATACTCAATGTACTTATTTGACCATATCAAATTACTTATTTTTTTATTGTTACATTTTTCAATTTTTCTGATTGAAAGACGAGTTGTTGGCTCAACTTCATATAACATTTATCATATAACTTTTTTGATTTATAAATTAAACAACATTGTTATGCCGACTTAAATTTCGTTCAATGCAATGATCTTATCAAGGCTATTTTATTAACTTGACATATTAAATGGTTTTTATATTAATTTATACATTTTATAACTTAAAGTTTAATTATTTGTCTTATACTGGATCTAGTCTGAATTAGGCTTCTAGCTTTATTTTTACCTTTTTTATTATGTTTCTTTTCTAGAGTATCCATCCTACGGATACCCTATTACAATCAACATACATGGGTCAGTCCGTCATCGTCATCGGCGCATGTTCTTATTTTTTATTTCAGTTTTTTTTATTGAAAAAAGTTTATTGAAAATGAGCTGAATAATAACTTTGCTTAAATAAAAAAAAATCTATATATATTATATTGTCTTTAAAAAATGACGTTTTATAGCTCAAATTACTTAGAAAATATTTCAATGTTTTCATAAGAGGTGAAAGTAAATGTTAAAGTTTTTCATTTTTGATTGTCAATTTGTATTATTGAGCAAAGTTTATATATGATGAGCTGAATAATAACTTCGCTTAAATAAAAAACATTCTATATATTTTATTTTCTTTAAAAATGACCCAGTTAACATTTCCGAAGCTGAAAGTGACGAAAACCTCACGACATTTAGCACAATTTATGCAAGAAAAAAGTAGATCTTGCTAAATTTTTACTTTTTCTTTCAGATTATTTGTTCAAACTTTACTTTTTTCTTGCGGAAACATTATGAATTTTAACCGTTTCTATACAGACAAATGGCGAAAACATCATGACATTTCGCACAATTTATGCAAGAAAAAAATAAAATTTGCTTGCTGAATTTTTTTCATACTTTACATTTTTATTGCCAAAACTTTACGAAAAATAACTGTTTCTGTGCAGACAAGTATGCTTTTCCTAGTTCAATAATAACAATTTAAATTTAAATTATTTTAGAATAACACACCCGGCAATGTACATCATGTCAAAATTGTTTTGTGATTTAAAATACAAATTAAGGCATATCAGAACCAAAGCTACTTCAAATTAAAACAAGTTACCTCTTGCAAGAGATAACCTGTTTTATTTCAAAATGGCCTCCGTTTCAAATCGCCCCAATTCACAGTTTAAATCACAAAACAATTCTAACCCAATACAAGCTACCCCCTGTGATATCTTAAAACCTCTTAAAGGAAAACAGCGCCTGCTATTTTAGCATAATTATCTTCGTTTCCTTGATATGTTCTGTAGAATGCCGGTAAATAGAGTTGCCAACAATTGAAATATAGAAAACGATGTGTTCAAATGATTCATATAGATTTATTTTAGTTTTATTTATAGATATTGGTTAAATTTATCAAACAATAAATAAAGAATGTATATACATTAA
>JARUHE010225085.1:0-13282 GCA_031471125.1 Archaeomysis grebnitzkii | reverse complement strand
TAAGAAAGATTAAAAATGTATACCATGTAAAATATCTCAAAACTTCATTAAATGAAAAATTAGTGCCACTTCACATAAATATATATATATATATATATATATTTATACTTACGTATAGTACTTGATATTGGTTGGTTTCTGGGGAAACTGCAATATTAACAGGAAAATAAGAACCAAGCTGCACATGACAAACAACTTTATTACTTTTTTTTCTAGAAAATAAGCTTTCAATGAACATCGTAGATAATACAATAGACATATATTGTAATTATAAACTGTTGAAAAATGAAGAAAATTCAATTTTTTTGAGATTCGAAAAGAAATACAAGTTTTGAGTTGTTCCATAAGCATAGCAAAAATTGAAATATAATACTTTAACATTACATAATCACAGATTGTCATGCATGGTATCTTACATGTAGTTCATAGACATAATATAAAGCTTATAATGCTTATGATATCAGTTATTAATTATTGTTAAGTTTGGAGGTTGTCTTTATACTCCTTACATATGTAATATGGTGTCGATTGCGGTTGAAAATACCTGTCATTAACAATTGTGCGTTGCTTAAATTTTTTTGGAGTAGCCATTTTAATTTGTTCTTACATTTTAACAATTTGTAGTTCATTAAAGCTGCACAGCTTAATGCAAAGGTGTTATGCATATTTAGTTATTTGAGTTGAAATAATAAAACATTTCAATTGAACTTTTATTACCAACATAGCTAAGTTTTATATATAATTGAAATCTAGAATAGTATTTCAGAACATTTGAGATGTTTTGTACTTTTCAAATATACGATTGGAGACATAAACATTTTAGGGCCAACAAAAAGTGATTGGACTCGCAGTAAAGGAGAACAGGTAAGATTTATGACGATGAGTAAAGCATGATGGTGAAGGAGAGGATCATCCTTGGAATTGAACTTGTGTTTACTTTCATTACAATCTTATGGGAATATTTATGATGGAATTGCCTGCGTTGTTCTGGTTTAACTTTTACATCTTGCACTTTCAATATTTTATTTTGTTTTATTATACATGACATTATTTTATTCCTACAAAAACAATTTTTTTTTAGATAAAACTAAATAAAAATACTGAACAAATAAATATATTTCTCATGAAAAAAAAATTATGACGTCATACCATAACTAATTTATGTATGCAAATATTAAGCCGATGAAAAAGGTATTGGAAATGTGAAGGCAGTTGTAAAAATGAAAACATACCAAGTGTGCAACTTGTAATTTTTTGTTGAATCAGCAACAAATTGAAGCAATCAATTGTTAAGAACATAAAAAGTTTGGGAGGATAAACAGTTTATCGATTTTGCTGGATGGAAACGTATGAACAGTTATCAATTACAGTTATGTCAAGCAACGTGGATGTGTATATATGACTGCCATTTTGAGTTTAACACATGCAGACTAATGCCACTTGCAATAGGCGAGAGCTTAAGGAGAGTCTCAGGAAAAATCATCATACATAAAACAGTTAGGACCTCACAGACTTGCCCAGGCTTGTATTCAGGTAGTCGCCATACATTGTGCAGGATTTGTTTACAATGATGGAGAAACAACTTTAAAAATACTTTTAATAACTTAAATATAAAAGTTTTCATCCAAAATATCCACCAACAGTGCCCTCCATTCTATCAATATTTACATAACACATATAGTCCACCTGCCATGCTTATTATCAATATATCCAATGGGAAAAGATGTACTCAGGGAGACGTATCTGCTATAGCCATGTGTGCGTTGGGAAAAACACCGAAAACAACACTTTTAGTGAAAACCAAACAACTGATGCTAGGCGCTAATGAAATTCTTAGAGACACCGGTGTAACGATTACTATGGAATGAAAATCTTTTTAGAAGTTGCGATAGAAACTGAAGATTTTGAAATAAAATATGTGTAAGAAAAAGTTGAAGAATAGAAAAAAAACCTTTCATAACTGCTATTTATCACAGAAGACCAGGCCCGTGTTTGGAGAAAAAGCCTCGGGTAAGAAATACAATGTATGTTTGATTGGTAATTTTTGAGGTATTAATGTAAAGGATTTAATAAAAAAAATGTAATTAATAACGATTTGCCGTGTTCGAAGTTTGCATCACTCCCACTCAATTTTAATAGAGAGTGAAACACAAATGGGATTCACATCAACAATAATATATTTGAAGATATTTCATAAATTATTCAAAATACATTTTTGTACTGTCATTTTATTGTAGTTAAATGTTTGATATTTTACCAAGGTAAGCATTGCTTACCCTGCGTAATACACAAACACAGGCCTGCAAAAGACAACAATGTTGCTTTTCAGCATTCAAAAAAGGTTTATGCCATCATTGGACTTTCATCCAGTGAACATAGGAATGTCCCACATTGCCGACCTCTTTGAACCTCTGGAAGCATCTATCAGAGAATTTTGGACCTTTAATAACAGGACCTGAAACATCAGACCTTGAGGAAAGAAATACATTCAGCTATCAGTAAGACTTGGTAGCCTTTTGTGTGATTGTCAACCACACAAAAATCCTGCCAAGATCAGTATGGCTATCTTGCTTGCCCATCCAATCACTGGGCTACACCCTCAAAGACCAAGAATCCAGTGATGCTGTTTGCCTGCCATACACTTGGCGTATACTTAAAATGCCGATTCATTGTGATTGTAAAGTTGAAGTCGATGTTGATTATATACCATCATTTTCAAGACATGTGCCACCATATTAATGCAACAAAATGCAGTACATGATGTAGAGACTAAGAGAGGTGTGTTACGACATAAGGCGAGAGCCAGAATTTTAACTAATATAAGATACATTACATCAAAGTATAGACAGCGCAGAAAACCCAAGCTAGACGTCTCAGCAAATGATCATGTGGAGCCTCTACGAAAGATCATTCATTTATGTTCGCGTCTTACTCCAATGCTTCTAGCTATATTAATAAATGGCATAAATGGAACCAGAAAGAGACAAGAAAAAGACATACAACAGAACGTATTCTGATGCCATAACATACCAATACTAAGTGACTGCATTAAAAAATAGTTTTTTTTGACAATCAGCAATGTGACTTGATTTTTGAATATCTTGGCTATTGTAATATCAAGCTGAAATGTTGATCATGTAATTACTATATATATTTATTATTATTGTTGTTTTGCAATAAAAGATTTTATATCACCGAGTTGAGCCTTGTTTAAACCGCCAATCAGACTCCGCTGCTGCATTAAAACTCCATCTTGGTCATTGAAACTAGACACACCCAAGCGGCACTCATGAAAGGACACATGAATGGCTCGGATTAATTTGTTCTGATCAGTAACTCTCCAAAACTATTACACTCGTGGTTTGTAATCTTAAAAAACCACGCACACTTTACAGAGCTAAACATCTGCACTACCAGCTGCTAACCAAACTATCTTTGGTCTTCAACACTCAGAATCAACAGAGACAAATAGCTAGAAACCAAACCCCTTTCGTCCTCCTGATTCATAACCCAAGAGCAGGAAAGTGGCTATTTCAGTCGAATGCTGAAATTAAGTATTATATATTTCTTTATTGTTGTATTGGGATTTTTTACCCCAAGAAGTCATAACAAACTTGAAAAATGTTTATTACTACTAATACATCATTTGTTCCTAAATGATAAAATTTCTTAAGTCTTACTAAAATTCACTAGCACTTCCATGGTCTTAAATGATAACACTGACCATATAACATTTTGTTTTTCCCTTCCCATGTATTATTATACATCTTCAATAAACCGAAGATAAAGAGAATTCAATTCTTTAGCTGTCATGCTTTTTTGATGAAGAAATCTAGTGGTCTGTATAACCATGACGTCACTACCAACAAAAATGCTATGTAAATGGTTAGCAAAAAATGATTAAACGGCGATAAATTGTATATAGATTAATCAAACTAATAAATCCTTCTTAAAATTCTGCAGAGAGAAATTATTCAGAGAATAAGATAATTCATTCCATTAAATTTGTAAAATATTTTTCTCAAATAATACGTCTAAGAATAACATTTAAGGACAAATATTTATTTTGGCATATGGAATGTTTACTTTGTGTTAATCCAATAAAAATGGGAAAAAGACTCATCTTATTCTACCAATTAGTGAAAGGGTCAAATTTTTCACATTTTTTGTTTCTTTTCAATTTTGTTTAAGATCTAAAAACATCAAAACTTAACTCTTTTTGTATATTAGATTAAAGTCTGTAAATCAACTGCCAATTTTATTGAATGTTAACTTTAGACTAATTTTAATTAATATTATAGGGAAGACCTAGGTGTTGATGCACAGAGTCATGCCTCTAAACATTTAGAAAAATATTAATATACAAGTTTTTTAGACTACTGTATACAGCATTGTATGTCTTATATTCAATAATTTATTTAAAATTATAGAATCTACATATTAGAAGATTGAATATTTGAATTTTAATCTATTATTTTATATTTAATTCATGTTTCATATATCAATCAAATGAATATGGAACGTTCGTATAAATAGATTGCATATTTTCTTCTACAGGTTTTTGCTTACCAATATAGTTTAAATGAGAAAAATCTGAATTTTTATAGAAATAAGAACATTAAAAGAACAATAATGCCTGCACTTCAGAATTAGGATAAGAAGTACATCTTATTTTGAAGTTTGGATCAAATTATAAATTTAGATTGAACAGAGTCCGCAATCAAGGACTGTATAATAAATGTGTCTCATCAAATAACGTGTTTCTGAAAAATATATCAGAGTGATACAGGACATGTATGTAGAGGCAACCACACAAGTTAAAAGCACTGTTGGCCTTACAGAAAAGCATAGAGGGGTGTTGGTCTCCACCAAGGAT
This sequence comes from Archaeomysis grebnitzkii, assembly GCA_031471125.1. Classification (NCBI taxonomy): domain Eukaryota; kingdom Metazoa; phylum Arthropoda; class Malacostraca; order Mysida; family Mysidae; genus Archaeomysis; species Archaeomysis grebnitzkii. The sequence continues at coordinate 8,406 of JARUHE010225085.1, read as the reverse complement.
CAACTCTTAGTTCATACATCTTTGACATTGTGATGGCCGTCATTAAATAGGATGTGAGAGAGGAGGTTCCCTGGAGTGCAATGTTTGCAGATGACATTGTACTGTTAGACCTAACTAGAGAAGGAGTAGAACTAAAGCTGGAGAGATGGAGGAAAGCACTTGGAGATCGAGGCATGAAGAGAAGTAGGTTAAAGACTGAATATTTGTGGATGGGAGGAAAGAGAGAACGGGGCACAGTGAAGTTGGGTTTGGAAGACATCAGGAGGGTTGTACTTTTAAGTATTTGGGATCCAATGTGATGGAAAACGGAGATATGGACTCTGAAATAAACAACAGAATTCAGTGTGCTTGGATGAACTGGAGACACTCGTCAGGAATATTATGTAACAAAAGGGTTCTAACTGCAAAGGCAAAGGGAAAGTTTTATAAGAGTGTAGTTAGACCAGCGATGATTTATGGCGTCGAGACATGGCCAATAAAAAAGCTCAAGAAAGCAAAATGGAAGTGGTGGAGATGAGGATGCTGAGATAGATGTGTGGAGTCACAAGAACAGATAGGATCAGAAATGATATTATTAGAGGGACAGTAAAAATAGTCGAAGTAGCAAAGGATGTTCAAGAGAGAAGATTTCCGTGATTTTGGCATGTTACTAGGACAGAAAAGGAACATGTGAGTAAAGTGGTCATGAACATGGAGGTAGACGGGAGGAAAAGAAGAGGAAGGCCAAAGATCAGATGGAAGGGTAACATAGCGAATGACATGCGGGAAAAGGGAACCCTGGGAGTAACCAGACAGTTGCTTTTTCTCCAGGAGGATCTTCCAGGATAAAATTGTTCTAGTAGCGAACACAAGGAAACCTAGTTGAGGGCCCTTCTTTTGGTAAGAGAGTCTCCTGGGAATCAATGACAGGGCTGGTGGGACCCATGATCGGTGATCACCTGTGCAGGATGACTGAGGTTATCTTTGGTGTCCCTGCGTGTGGGATTCCCGGACATGAAAATGGACGTTGTCGAATGGGAGGACTCAGGTATATGTTTCCCGGTGCCCCCTGTGCTGAGTCTCAGGGGAGTGGTAAACCTTCGCGTGGTGAGAGTCGGGCGGCTTAGAGGACCGATAGCCTCTGGCCGGCGAATTTTCTGCTTAAAACAACCAAGAACGGTTGCCAACTAGTCCAAATTTGTTGGGTTTTGCTCTACTTTTGCGGTATTTTTGCTGTTCACGCAACTTGTATTCCAAAGGGAGCCTGGGACCCAATGTGTGCTTAAAGCACTGATGGGTTCACAGGGTTCCTCAACCGTGGGTTCGCTGATGGTAACGAAAACTCAACTTGGGGGAGTTTCCTTTTCTTCTCAGTACTGGGGTTCTGGGTGCATGTGGTACCAGCCATGGTAGAGAAGGAACTCAGTGGTTAAGATATATTTCTCCTATGGGTTCATAAAAGCCAATTGCAATTAAAAAGGCGCCCTGGTGCCCGTGGCTTGAACTGGCTGGCTGCAAAGTCGGTAGAATTGGCCTTGACAAGCCATCTTCAAACAGTGATAGTCGTCTACCAAGTGCTTTAACACCATGCACAGAAAATTTGGCATCACCCGGTACGACAAAACCAAGTACCGGACCTAGAACTCACACAGTGGACTTCAACCATGAAGCACTGGAAAAAGTGGCCTCTAAGAGAGTTGCCTGGACGGAAGAGCAAGATAGACTGCTAGCATTGAAGGAGATTGAGATCCTGATCTCTTCTCCTGATGTGATTCAAAAAGACCTCAACAAGCAGCTAGCTTCGTTCTTCCCCGCGCGATCCACGGAAGCTGTTAGGCGCCGACGACTTCGTGGGAGTCATAAGCACCTATTATACAGCCTTCAGGAAGCTGTCGACACTCACGTTGAACCCATTACCAGCTAAGTGCATGTAAGTGCAAATCGTTATCAGAATGTACTTGTGAACGGAATAAAAAAGTTCCAGAAGAAGAACAAATATTGTTGAAAGATCAAAGAAATTATCAAAAAATTGTCATTGGATCCTTAGATATAACATCTAAGAAAAAATCTCGTTTGATTGAAAGGAAAAGAAAACTGGAGAGTTACAAGAAAAAGCAACCGATTTGCCATGCCGATGATTTTCTTGGGGTTCAAACCCTTGCATTGTTGTCAGGGCCCACATCCGAAAAAAATAATGATGTCACGAAAGACCCAGATTTTCACGAACCAATAAGTTTGAAAAAAAGAAATGAATCGATTAAAAAAACTCTGGCGGCAAAACGGTTGAATTTTTACAAATTAGCTTCAGCTTGCGATAGAACTGGAGTTTCCGATCATGTTGCAGCCATAATTGCAAGCTCTGTATTGCACGATAATGCTTCTTGCTCTGAAACAAATCCATCATTTGTACTTGATCGATCCAAAGTAAGATGTCGTCAAAAATATCATAATATCCATCAAGAAAAAGAAACTGTAGTCGATAAACGTGTCTTTGGACTTTATCTTGACGGAAGTAAATATGAGACTCTGAGAAAAAAAATGTTAGTGTGAAATGTTCGAAAGAAACGGTACACGAAGAACATATATCAATCGTAGAAGAACCTGGATCGAAATAATTTGGTCATATAGCAGTAGAGTTAGGTACTACAAAAACAATATTTAATGGTTTGTTTGACTTCGTATCTGAAAAGCACGTAGAAAAAGAAGATATTGTAGTAATTGGATGTGACGGCACTGCTATAAATACAGGATCAAAAGGAGGTGTCATAAGATTGATTGAACTGAAATTTAGTAATACCAACCAGTTCATTGGTTCATATGCCAGTTGCACGCCAATGAATTGCCTCTTCGCCATCTTATTCAAGGTCCAAGAGGTTTCACTGGTGCTATTGGAAAAACTTGATGGTGGTGAAAAACTAAACGTTGTTGAATTTGAGCCAGTCCTATCAACTTTACCTAGAATCAATCGAACAGATCTAAGTACTGATCAAAAATATTGTCATGTCTGTTTCAAATGGAAAAGTAAACGAGGTTCTACTTCAAAAGAACCCAGGAAAAATGGCACACTCTTGATGGATAACAACAGCAAGTCATATTTTGAAATTATATGTCTAGACCGATGTACCATCTCATAATCTGAAAACAATCGTCGACTACGTAATGAAAATATATGTGTCGATTTGGTTTGAAGTTAAAGTTGCCTCTTCATCGCAAAATGGACCTCTTCATTTATTCAAGACGATTGAAGTTACACGCACGTTAAGTGATGAAGTGAAAAATGTTGCTTATCCCGTCATTTAACGCAAAGCCTTCTACGCTCATCCAGAAAACAGTTTGCCTTGCATGATAAACGACGAGACAGAATTTGTTCAAGAACTTGGATGGAGAAGAATAAAGAAGGCTAGAGAACAATGCAAAGGAAATCAGTTAGAATGTTTAAAATTCCGGATATCAACTTTTATGCCACGAACTACACTGATATGATCTCATGGCAAAGTGGAGATAATACTGAACCACCATTAACATGTAACATCACTCATGTAAAAATAGATCAATTAATTGAAACCAAAGAAATAATAAACTTTCCGCATCTGCCATGTCACACACAAACTGTAGAAAGATGCGTAAAATTAGTTACTGAAGCTTCTTCCACGGTTTATGGAGAAAAATCTAGAGATGGTTTCATTCCATCACGGATAGAACCACGTAAAAAATTCCCTGTTTTGAAACAAAATGGCAGTTTGCAATGTAAGCAACTAAACATTGTATCGAATAAACAGTAAACTGTCGATTAGCTCAAAAGGAAGGGAGGATGGGTAGGCTAGGGCGGGACCCAAGGTACAGGTACCTCCTCGTGGTGGGTCCTGGATTAACTCATGAATCAATATATAATTTATATATTGTATTTGAGTTAAACTGAGAGATGTACAAGTATAAAAATATCATTTAAAAATAGTGCAAAGTCTAATCACTGTATTATCGGAAAACTGTAAACTATCCGTCAAATGGAAATTTAGCGTTGTGGCACCTCCAAATATTTTATTATTAAAATACAATTTAAACATTTATTTCCTACAAGGTAATTGTATTATCAAATCACTATTACAATAGAAAATAAAAATTTAAGAACCATTTAAAAAAACAACGAAATTTGCTAAATAATTTGTAAAAACTAAATTACTAGCTTCTTGAAGATGTACAGTGTAATTTCCACAATCTAAAATAGTTTTTTATTTCATTAAAAATAAACAAAGTATGTTTGGGACGGCAACCCACCTTTATCAGCTTTTTTTAAACAATAATTAAAAAATTAAGTAATATAAACAAAATCTGTATTCATGTATACAAAACAACAAAAACTAATTTGAAGTCAAGCATACAAAGTCACCAAATCATGTTATATCTTGGTCATTAAATTATTGTTGGATCGTCTTTTTTACTTTTGGCAAATGCGTCGTCACAAGTTTTATCGAACAGCTGTTTAAATGGTAAGAACATTGGTTCTGATTAAAGTTAATGGACTGTTGGATAAATATTGACTCAATTAGTTTTCGTTCAAATGTGTCATTCTCTTTTATAACTCGTTGGCTGTTTTTAATATTAACTACATGATTTTCACTCTCTGTAAGTAATGGTTTTTGGTATTGGAGTAATGGTTTGGAGTATTGGAGTAATGGTTTGGAGTATTGGAGTAATGGTTTGGGGTATTGGAGTAATGGTTTGGGGTATTGCAGTAATGGTTTTGGGTATTGGAGTAATGGTTTGGGGTATTGGAGTAATGGTTTGGGGTATTGGAGTAATGGTTTGGGGTATTGGAGTAATGGTTTTTTGGGTAATAGAGCAATAGCCGGTGGTAAGCCAAACCGTAAAGCAACTACAGTTATACTTTGAGATACGAGTTAATTCGTTCTCGGACCAAGTTTATGTCTAAGAAAATCATAACAATTTATCCCATATAAAATAACTGAAAAAATTGAATCCGTTCAAGCCATCTAAAGCACCCAAATTAATTATAATAGTAATGAAAAATATCGTTTTTTAAATTGTTATAGACACACACACACACAAGTGAAATAATACAATAAAAGATATATTTCTGTAATATAAAATAAAATATTGCTTTATTGTGCTTTGGCATTAGCTCACCTTATCACTCGGAATTGTTCTTTCAATATCTTATGACTCTTGAAAGTTCGTGAGTTTTTGAAGTAATACACCGACACCAAATAAACTAGATTCAATATCAAAAGCACAATTTCACGAGGATAAGTTTATTTTTAAACAACTATTTCTATATATTTCAGTGTCATCTGACACCCTCATCAGTAGAAACTTATTTTGCTCAAAACAAGTTTCTACTGATGAGGGTGTCAGGTGACACCGAAATATATAGAAATAGTTGTTTAAAAAAAACTTATCCTCGTGAAATAGTGTGGTTGATTTTAATCAAAACTAGAAAGTTTTTTCGACTAGATTCAATATATCTTTCATGGGTTTTTGGCCGGACAGCCTCTTCTCCTCAACCGTGATAAATGTTCTCCTTGGCATTTTCTTCCAAATAACTTCGAGCTCGTCATAGTTGAAAACTTGCTGGGAGCCTTAACCATCTACAGCAACACGAGAAACAAACTGTTGGATAAAATCTTTCGCAGCTTTCACATCAGAACTCGCAAGCCGTGTTCTCGCCAACTCGTATCTCAATAAAAAATAATGCTCACACCCCATCATGTATTTCAAAAAACTCGTATGTTAGTGCACTCATATCTCAAGGTATTGCTGTAATGGTTTGGGGTAATGAGCGGAAGTAAGCCATGCCATAAAGTAAGTAATGGCTAGGGGTAATGGGGTAATGGCCAGGGGTAAACCAAGCCATAAAGTAACTAATGGTTTGGAGTAATGAGCGAAAGTAAACAAAGCCATAAAGTAATTAATGGTTTGGGGTAATGGGGTAATGGCCATGAGTAAACCAAGCCATAAAATAAGTAATGGGGCTTTGATTTAATTTTTCTCACCGCATGAAAAGTACAATTGTAGTGAAGTTCTCAACTGTTATCCATATTTCATTGGTTTTTCTTAATTATTTTCACAGTTTAATCTACCAATTACTGCATTTTTCTACGCCACTTTGGGAAAAGACAAGGTGATGATTTTACATAATTTCCTATATAATTGAAATCATGTTTCTACTTTACTTTTATATGTTGATGGGAGTTATGTTTTATATTTTACATAGGTTAGAAACACTCGTAAGAAGTGGTGCATCTTTTTGCATCACACAGATAGATCAATATATTGGATGGATTTGCATGAAACATTTTACATTAAATAGTCTGATCAAATTAATTCAACCTTTGACCACACAAGGGAGCTCCATAAAAATTCCAATGATGTTTCATACTTAAGAAAGTATCATTGAATTGAGATAGTTCATATTTATTTCAAATATTCCAAACTTTTCATCATGAAGAAATAACTCTTATTAAGTTATTTCTGCAAAACGCTTCCCGAAAACAGTAGTGGAAGAGAGTTGCTGCATAGACGCACTAAAAAATCTACTAGTAATTTTTGTATTGCAGTAGAACTACTGAGTTATAAATTATTGCTGTTTCATAACTCATAGAGATTTCATATCTCAGGAAGACAGAACACATGGGGAGTTTTCTTTCATTTGAATTATAGAAAATGAATGTAATATTTATGGATAGCCATAACATGTTTATTCTGCATGTTGTTAAGTATAAATTTGGTTAATAAATCAACTGTAAGTAATTACGATATACAAATCAACTGTAAATAAATACTATATATAAATCAACTGTAAGTAAATACTAATATAAATCAAATGCAAAAAATAAAATTCATGTAAAACAATTCATATAACTTTCATGGTGTTATGTAAAATACACACTTGTAAACTGTTACCAGAATGGCTATATACTCAATTTTGACATTTTTATTTATTTCTTAAGTTATATATTAAAACCATAAAACCTCTAAAGAAAAAGATTACAAGTTTTCATAATTCATGTATTTCATAACTAAGTTTTTAAATTACTTGGGATTTTCATAAGTCAGGAGTATTAGCTGCAAAAACCTAAATATGCATCTATCGTCAAAATGAGATAACAGAACACTTGTAAATCACATAACGTTAGTGATGATTTGTTTTTCACAACAAAGTTTTTTTGTCTTGTTCATCTTTTTGTTGTCATTTTCTATCACAGCGAAGTTTAATACTTTAAAACTTTGGTTCTATGAGTTGGAAGCTTTAGCAACAAGGCTCACTATACTGGAGCCACCAACTTTTTTTTAACCAAAAATTGTTCATATACGGTTTGCAGGTATTGGTAGAACAACTTGTTAGTTTTATTATTATGGTTTTGATGACGTCATCAAACTCAAACACAACCGTAGTCACTCAGCGTCTTCGTGGCACGAACTGTTCTCATTAAATACGTGAACTCCGTTGTCCTTCCTTGGTGTTGCATTTCTACATTGCTTTGCCTTCGCCATTGTTGTAAAGCTCCTTGAATGTAGTGATTTTTTTCAATGCAGTATTTAAATAAAATTACTAGGAACTTAAGGGCAAGTTTAATTTTTACTCACAAACATTATCTTTTCAAAATATATTTGAGAATGCTTTGTTTATTTCAACATACGATTAAAATAAAGCTGAAGATGAAAACGTTTGCTTAAACTATGAAGTCTTAATGACAATCTCACTTTCAGGTACAAAGCAGGTTGGTAGTACACACGTAACGTACACACGTCTCAATGACAATCTCACTTTCAGGTACAAAGCAGGTTGGTAGTACACACGTAATGTACACACGTCTTAATGACAATCTCACTTTCAGGTACAAATCAGGCTGGTAGTACTCACGTAAGGTACACACGTCTTAATGACAATCTCACTTTCAGGTACAAAGCAGGTTGGTAGTACACACGTAACGTACACACGTCTTAATGGCAATCTCACTTTCAGGTACAAATCAGGCTGGTGGTTCACACGTTAGGTACACACGTCTTAATGACAATCTCACTTTCAGGTACAAATCAGGCTGGTGGTACACACGTAAGGTACACACGTCTTAATGACAATCTCACTTTAAGGTACAAAGCAGGTTGGTAGTACACACGTAACGTACACACGTCTTAATGGCAATCTCACTTTCAGGTACAAAGCAGGTTGGTAGTACACACGTAACATACACACATCTTAATGGCAATCTCACTTTCAGGTACAAAGCAGGTTGGTAGTACACACGTAACGTAAACACGTCTTAGTGACAATCTCACTTTCAGGTACAAATCAGGCTGGTGGTACACAGGTAAGGTACACACGTCTTAATGACAATCTCACTTTCAGGTACAAATCAGGCTGGTGGTACACAGGTAAGGTACACACGTCTTAATGACAATCTCACT
>JARUHE010224974.1:0-13282 GCA_031471125.1 Archaeomysis grebnitzkii | reverse complement strand
CATGTGTAGTGTCCATCGGCCAGCAGAACTCTACATGCGGAAAGTATGTGGCCGATGATCTCCTTTTCGGTGTGGCAGAATCTGCATCTGTCGATGTTGTTCCTTCCAATCATTGCATAAATGATTTGTTGGAAGTCTCAGATCTTGAGCTGCCATCAATAATCTCTCCTCATCAAATTTAAATAATCTGGTCTTAAGCCATTCTACAGATTATTTACTTTCAATATTTTCCTTCTCTAGTTCTAAATAACACTTTGCTTTAAGGTTTTGTCTCCAGTTTTGGAGGAAACTTTTTGGCACTTTGTTAACATACATTCACTTTGGTTTCTTGGTTATTTTTGTTGCTGGATTCTGGCGAGTTCTCAGTTATTGTATGAATTTTAATATGATTCAACAAATTATTTTTTTGAATAGTTTCAAAAGAACAATGAGGGCATTTGTGTTATTTTTCACCTGTATGGTTTTTAATATGAGTCAACAAGCTTTTTTTGTAAATAGTTTCAAAAGAACAATGAGGGCATTTATGTTCTCTTTCAGTTGTATGAGTTTTAATATGATTTAATAAATTATGCTTATGAATGGTTTCATATGAACAATGAGGGCATTTGTGTTGTTTTTCACCTGTATGAATTTTAATATGATTTGAAAAACTACGCTTATGAAAAGTTTCAAATGAACAATGAGGGCATTTGTGTTCTTTTTCACCTTTATGAATTTTAATATGATTTAACAAACTATGCTTATGGAAAGTTTCAAATGAACAATGAGGGCATTTGTGTTTTTTCTCACCAGTATGAGTTTCAATATGGTTTAACAGATTACTTTTCTGGATACTTTCAAAAGAACAATGAGGACATTTGTGTTCTTTTTCACCTGTATGTGTTTTAATATGATTGAACAAACTACGCTCATGAATAGTTTCATATGAACAAAGAGGGCATTTATGTTCTTTTTCACCTGTGTGAGTTTTAATATGATCTACCAAATTATGCTTTCGAATAGTTTCATAAGAACAATGAGGGCATTTATGTTCTTTTTCACCTGTGTGAGTTTTAATATGGTTTAACAAATTGCGCTTATGAATTGTTTCAAAAGAGCAATGAGGGCATTTGTGTTCTTTTTCACCGGTATGAGTTTTAATATGATTTACCAAATTAAGCTTATGAATAGTTTCATAAGAACAATGAGGGCATTTGTGTTCTTTTTCACCGGTATGAGTTTTAATATGTTTTATCAGACTACTTTTATGAATAGTTTCATAAGAACAATGAGCGCATTTATGTTCTTTTTCACCTGTATGAGTTTTGATATGACTTGATAGACAACTTTTATGAAAAGTTTCATAAGTACAATGAGGGCATTTATGTTCTTTTTCACCTGTATGAGTTTTAATATGATTTAACAAACTACTCTTATGAATAGTTTCATAAGAACAATGAGGGCATTTGTGTTCTTTTTCACCTGTATGTGTTTTAATATGACTTAACAAATTACTGTTATAAAAAGTTTCATAAGTACAATGAGGGCACTTATGTTCTTTTTCACCTGTATGAGTTTTAATATGATTTAGCAAACTACTCTTATGAATAGTTTTAAATGAACAATGAGGGCATTTGTGTTCTTTTTCGCCTGTATGGATTTTAATATGGTTTACCAAATTCATTTTCTGAATAGTTTCATAAGAACAATGAGGGCATTTATGTTCTTTTTCACCTGTATGAGTTTTAATATGGTTTAACAAATTGATTTTCTGAATAGTTTCATAAGAACAATGAGGGCATTTATGTTCTTTTTCACCTGTATGAGTTTTAAGATGAGTTAGTAAATGATACTTACGAATAGTTTCATAAGAACAATGAGGGCATTTATGTTCTTTTTCACCTATATGAGTTTTAATATGTTTTATCAGACTACTCTTATAAACAGTTTCAAAAGAGCAATGAGGGCATTTATGTTCTTTTTCACCTGTATGAGTTTTAATATGATTCATTAAATTTCCTTTAACATTAGTTTGATAGGAACAATGAGCACATTGAAGTTTTTCACTTTTATGTCTTTTACCCATTTTTTGTAATGTAGTTTCGGAAGAAGATTCATCATCACACAAATTTTTCACAGCAGTTGATTTTATTGATAGAGTTGAGGCAGAGTTTTCGAAACTTTCTTGTTTTTTGTAAGATAATTGTGTCGACATTTCATTTTCAGCTGAACTAACTACACAAACATTTGGTTCACTTTTTATAATCACTTTTCCATTGTCATCTACACTTGCAAGAGGTTGCAAAGTAATTAAGTTTTGTTCAAAATTATCATCATAGTTTTCATCTAAAAAAGATTCTTCAACTTTAATTTCTACATCACTAACATTAACATCAATTTGAGAAGTATTTTTCAATGTTTCTGAATTCACTTCATTCTGGTGTTCAAACTTTATGTCATCAATTAAGTTTTGTTCAAAATTATGATCATAGTTTTCATCTAAAAAAGATTCTTCGACTTTAATTTCTACATCACTAACATTAATATCAATTTGAGAACTATTTTTCACTGTTTCTGAATTCACTTCATTCTGGTGTTCAAACTTTATGTCATCAATTAAGTTTTGTTCAAAATTATGATCGTAGTTTTCATCTAAAAGAGATTCTTCAACTTTAATTTTTACATCACTAACATTAATATCAATTTGAGAACTATTTTTCAATGTTTCTGAATTCATTTCATTCCAGTGTTCTAGTTTGGTGTCATCAATTGAAGAGTTTTTGGAATGATAATCACTTTCAGACCAATCCATCTTTTTCATTTAAGTCTTCAATTTGGTAATAAGGATCTGAAAGAAAAAGATTCAAAATGATTAGATTGGACATTGATGATCTATGTAACATATTAAATTTTAATGTCAAGTTATGATACATAACTAGTAATCCATGAACCAACCAAGCAGTTTAAATGTCTCACGACCATTCATTCAGTAACTTTTAATAATTCTTTATCTCTACAAACATAAATGTCGATCAATAACAAAATCAAAATAAGGAACCTAATAATATATTAAAACCAATAATAAAGTCTATATGAAATTAAATTTTAATAATTAAGATGATATATATGCATTCACATCATTGTCCAACACCAATGACGAGGACAACATCGGAATTGTTACGCCTATATCAAAAAATATTAAAAACTTTCCACAATCAGAAATATCAATTAGAGGTAAGACATGGCACACACCAAAGCTCATCTGAATAAAATAACCAGTAGTTTATGAATTTTTATTAAGCATGGGGAAGGTGAAGATCATTTGTACATAGTAGACAATGTATGACAATGGTTGGAACTTCTGTCTTGCTGCTGGCAACAATAGATGGCATTGAAACATTTCATTCTTCCAGTTCAGTATAAAATAAACAGACATTATACCAACTCACCAAACATAACCTAACCTGATTCTCATGTATTTAAAATTGTTAAATAAATTGGAGTTATTTTAATAAATTCAAGTTTTACAGAGAACTCTTTAAGATAATCATTCACAATCCATTTTTTAAATAATTATTACTTTAAAACAAAAACAACAAACTAATTTGTTCAAAAAAAATTGATTAAAGTTGAATACAGCCACTAGTTTTTGTTGCATACTGTACGAAAACTGCAGAGTGAAATTCATTTGAAAGTCCTAGAAAACTACTCTATAACACCGGTACTTTCGATTGATGACCATATGTTCATATTTTGATTAATATAACTCAAAGTAATAGCCAAAATAAGTTATTTGTCAAAGGATTATGCACATTCAACTGACAGGCGAACTAACAGTCAGATGACGTCACATTTTCAAACAAGGCTTAGGCTATTCTTTTGTTTAGTTTAGCATTATCATGACCCACCAAACAAGACCTAACCTGACTTTGCTCCTCAAATGGTTTTCTTTGACCATAAACACCTATTAGCCTAACCTAGATTTTTATTTCATGGTGTGGGAAAACCAATACAGCCTGTCAATTGTAGGCATCAATCAAAAATGTTAGTGATAAATAAGCTTCCATTACAGGTTAAACTACTTTTGTATTATTTTGTTTTAATAACTATTAGCAAGGATGATGATATTCACCTCATATTTCACCACTTTGCAATTATTTGCCAAGCAGTTTTGAAAAGACATGCCTATATAAAGTTACCAGCTCTTTTCAACTTTCTCCAATATGTTCTTTTATTAAAACAAAATACATTCAATTAAATAAAAAAATAACCAGTCCCTATTAGTTAGAATACCTTTAAGCAAAACGTTGTTGTACAACTTGAAATAAACTAACAATAAGCTTAGTAAAATAGTTTCACCAAAAAATTTTCAATTGAATTGAAAAACAATTAGTCCATATTGGTTCAAATACCCATTAAAACAAATGTTGTTAAGCAAAATTTATTGGAGACCTTCAAATAAACTCAAAAGAACATTTTCAGAAAAAAATGTGTTTTTCATAAAAATAAAAATATTCAATTCAATTAAAAAAAAAGATAGTGCATATTGGTAGAAATGTCCATACAAACAAATGATGTTAAGTAAATTTTATTTTAGAGCTTCAAATAAACTCAAAAATCAGCTTGGTAAAAAGGTTTAACCAAGAATACTTTCGGAGTTGAAAAATACTGTTTTTCCTAAAAATAAAAATACTCAATTAAATTGAAAAAAATTTAGTACATATTGGTATAAATGTCCATAAAAACAAATGTTGTTGAGCAAACTTTGTTATAGAACTTCAAATAAACTCTAAAATGAGCTTGGTAAAACAGTTTAACCAAGAAAACTTTCCAAGTTGAAAAAAAAATATGTTTTTCAATTAAAATAAAACATTTTCAATTAAATTGAAAATTAATTAGTGCATATTGGTCAGAATGCCCATAAAAGCATTGTTATTAAACAAACTTTGTTGTAAAGCTTCAAACAAAAGTATAAACCAATATTGAAGAGTGTACACGCCATACGCAGCCTATGGCGCCTACGCAGCCTACAGAACTACGAAAGGGCGATAACAATAGCTCAATTCTGGTATTTCATAACAGACTCACTAAAAATGTAGTTATTTCAACAAAATCAAGTTTAACAGAAAATTTTATTTAAGATGGATCATTCATAATGTAAATATCTTTCATTTGTGTTCAACAAGTAAAGCTGTGAGGAAAAAAGATGTTTACTCTACTTTTGAAAAAAAAACACATGTTAAAAATCATCATAAAAATGGAGTTATTTCAATAAATTCAAGTTTTACAGACAATTTTATTTATGATACATCATTCATAATGTACATATATATCTTTTATTTATGTTCAATAATTATTGCTGTGAATCCAAATATAAAAATAAACGTCCACAAATCCCTAACAACAACAGCAACAACAATCAAAAGTGTTTCATAGAGCGGTGCCTTACGTCTCTGCTAAGAAAATCATTTTGTTAAAAATGTATGAAATGGTGTCTAATCAGAGTATTAAAAACCTATTATTTCAATAAACAATCACTTTACAAAAAATAATTCTGGACAATATTATTCAGAATTATATATGAAGCCATTCCTGTTCAATAAATTAATCTGTAAAACAACTAGTAACACAGAATGGTTCAAATGTCTCGCTACCATTCATTAACCAGAGATTTAAAAACCTATTATTTCAATAAATATGGAATTTACAAAAAAAAAACTATATATAAATCCATTTATGTTCAGAATTATATAAAATATTTAAATATGGGTATTTTGTACAATACGCCATGAAAGTTCTATCAATGGTTTTACCAGAACTTTTATTTTCTGCATTTGATTTATATATTGTATTTAATTATACTTGTTTCATTAACCAAAATTATACTTCAAAATGCATATATAAAATTGTTATTATTATCCATAAATGAGGCTTATATTCTATAGTTCAGGTGTTTTGTCTTCCTGAGATATGAAGTCTCTTAAACTGAGCAGGTGTTTTGTTTTCCTGAGAAATAAAGTCTTTAAAACTGAGCAGATGTTTTGTCTTCCTGAGATATGAAGTCTCTAAAACTGAGCAGGTGTTTTGTCTTCCTGAGATATGAAGTCTCTAAAACTGAACAGGTGGTTTGTCTTCCTGAGATATGAAGTCTCTTAAACTGAGCAGGTGTTTTCTTCTTCCTGAGATATGAAGTCTCTAAAACTGAGCAAGTGTTCTGACTTCCTGAGAAATGAATTCTCTAAAACTGAGCAGGTTTTATGTCTTCCTGAGATATTAAGTCTCTAAAACAGAGCAGGTGTTTTGCCTTCCTGAGGTATGAAGTCTCTTAAACTGAGCAGGTGTTTTCTTCTTCCTGAGATATGAAGTCTCTAAAACTGAGCAGGTGTTTTGTCTTCCTGCGATATGAAGTCTTGAAAATTTTATAATTTTATTCATCGATTCAAGAAAAGTAGAACTATCGATAAGCTTTAGTTAAGTATGTACCTCATTATAATAGACTATCAAAAAATAATACATAACCAAACCCAAAGACTTTATAAAAGTGTAGTTTATTTCAATAAACTCAAGTTTTACAGAAAATTAAATTCAAGACAGATTATTCATAATGTATATACCTTTCATTTATGTTCAATAATTATTGCTTTAAATCCAAAAATGGAAATATACACAGAAAACAAAAATATTGCCTAACTCATGAAAAAGATATAATAAATTATTTAATTTTTTTATTGACTCAAGAGATGTGGAACTATCGATAAGCTTTAGTTAAGTATGTACCTCATTATAATAGACCATCAAAATAAAACTTATGCTTAAAATAGGTTGGTAAACAAAACTTCTTAGCTTGGAAAAATGAAGGGTTAGCCAAAACTATCATAAAAATTTAAATAAATTAGTAAATATTGTTCTAATTCAAAAGGTTATTTAATAAAAAAAAAACCTAATCAAGTATATTATGATGATGTACTAATATAAAATAAAATAATTATCCAATATTGTGAAATTACTCTTTATTGCAAAGTTTAAACCAGGGATACAGACGACATAAAAGTAAAACCTATGTAGAGCTTTGTGGTGCCTAACCAAGATTTAAAAACCTATAATTTCAATAAATATTCATTTAAAAAAAATCATTCTGTAAAAATTGTTCAGAATTATAAATAAAGCTATTCCTGTTAAAAAAAATATCTGTAAAACAAAAATTAAAAAAACAAATATTATTCTTCAAAATTCTACTAAATTGTGGTAACCAAGATTTAAAAACCTATAATTTCAATAAATATTAATTTAAAAAAAAATCATTCTGGGCATTACTGTTCAGAATTATATAAAAAGCTATTCCTGTTAAATAAAAATATATGTAAAACAAAAATTAAAAAAACAAATATCATTCTTTCAAATTCTACTAAATTGTGATTAACCAAGATTTAAAAACCTATAATTCTAATAAATATTAATTTTACAAAAAATCATTCTGGGCAATATTGTTGAGAATTATATAAAAAGCTATTCCTGTTAAATAAAAACACCTGTAAAACAAAAATTAAAAAAACAAATATCATTCTTTCAAATTCTACTAAATTGTGGTAACCAAGATTTAAAAACCTATAATTTCAATAAATATTCATTTAAAAAAAATCATTCTGGGCAATATTATTTAGAATTATATAAAAAGCTATTCCTGGTAAATAAAAATATCTGTAAAACAAAAATTGAAAAAACAAATATCATTCTTTCAAATTCTACTAAATTGTGGTTAACCAAGATTTAAAAACCTATAATTTCAATAAATATTCATTTAAAAAAAATCATTCTGGGCAATATTGTTCAGAATTATATAAAAAGCTATTCCTGTTTTATAAAAATATCTAAGAACAAAAATTTTTTTTTTTTCTTTAAATTCTATTAAGTTGTGATTAACCAAGATTCATTTAAAAAAACATTATTCAGAACAATATTGTTCAAAATTATATATAAAGTCATTCCTGTTAAATGAAAATATCTGTAAAACAAAAATTAAAAGAATATTTTTTTTTTAAATTCTATTAAGTTGTGATTAATCAAGATTTTTTTAAAAAAAAAGAACATTGTTCAGAACAATATTGTTCAAAATTATATATAAAGTCATTCCTGTTAAATAAAAATATCTGTAAAAAAAATTAAAAAATGTAATTTAAAACATGAATGAATTTAACGAAGGAAGAATAGCCAGAAGCTGGCACACTGTACATTAAACTGAAAGACATAACACAAAAACAAAATTATAATTACCTAAAAAACATCTGCCACCTGACTTGCAGATCTGAAAAAGAAGGTATACTTGTAATCAATAGGAAAAGGTGATATTTTTTGTTGCATGAATAATCTGTTATTTTATCATACCTCTTCAATCTTATAATTTTCTTTTTAATTTATTTAGGAAACTCCGTAGGGAAGATTTATATAGCTTCCTAAATGCTGCGAGAAGGAAACATCCATTAGCACATTCGTCATATCACCTTGCCCATTACACACCAATCATGGGTAACATTTTGGTATATCGGATGACAGTTTCTAACAAGAATCATCTCCATTAGTTTGATTCCTGTAGGAGAATAAATGGTGCTTGGGAGGTTGATTTTCACTTGTTGCCAGGAGAAATAAACTTTTGTCAATCTTTGATCAATGGACAAGGCATCCCAAAGAGGTTTATCCCAACATGGTGAGTTGTCTTGTGGTTGAATCCATACCCTGTGAACAAATCAGTCTGGTGTTGGGCATGCAACATCTCATAGCAGCTATGCAGAAGGGCTTGTCAGATCTTGACTACTGCTATACTCTTTGATCTCTGATAGGACAACTTTACCTCTGAGCCAGACACTGAAAACTATCTACCATGGTGGGACGCAGGTCACCAAACTATCTGGTACGATAGACAGCTTACGACAGGACCACATCGTGAAATGAACATAGATCACTGCTTACAAGCTATCAGAGAAAATAACCGGGCAGGACAAACGGAACCAGGTTGAAGTAAGACTCAAGAATTGTTCTTGCCAATACAACAAGGAACCTAGATCTAGCACCCTCACCCTGGACTCCAACAGACTGTCCGAATCTAATCTCGGACAACACAGCAACTCAACTGGAGGAAGAAGCATTGACATACAATGGTTGCTACCCAATGCAAATGCATTCAACATGTCGTCCTTTCTGCAATATAACTATCAGAACAATACTTTAGAATTCTTTGCCACATATTCCAAATTAATTCTTATTTATGTGTATCACAAGTTTCCGGTGCACATGCATACACTCTCGCGCTGTGTACGTAATAGACTTTTACAACAATTAGTGCACAATGCACACGCAACACTCGTATTGGCATGGGACCATCTTTATTTTCAATTACAATTACAAAACATTTTTTTTCCATTTACATTCTCTAAAACAACATTGCATATAATTTATGTATCGTAAACTGAACCGGAATACATTAAAAACAATGAGCTATGACCGAATTGAAAGAACATGTGGAAGCTTAAAGCATTGGTCTGACTGGAAATGTATTTGAAAATTGAACAGACTGATTATATTTAATTTATTTAACAAGCTAATAATAATTGAAACAATTGCTTTATTTACAATATATCACATTACAGGACTATGAACAATAGAAACACTGATTCACATCTTCCGAGTAACCAGCATTGAATTTAAACCAGAGTTGCCGCTCCTTCACCAAAAATCCTTCAAAAAAAAGATGAAGGAGTGAAGGATGCATAATTTATATTAATATGTTGAACCACAGAACAGCAGAACTATTTATCAATATAACTAGGCATTCATTTAAAAAATTGAACTATAATACATATTATACAAATAAAAGAAAAGTCAGATTTTATAACAATTATAACCAAAAACAAATTTCAACAAAATAAATTTTATCTAAATTGCTTACATTACAGATCACAGTTCAAAACACTTGAATTGAATTAATTATATTTAGTAAGCTATTCAGATCTGTTTCAAACAAAACAAAATTATCTGTAGCTCTTCCAAGTTTTTCTAAAAAAAAGTTCAAAAATGTGTGTTTTTTTGGCAAAAGAAATATTACACACAAAATTAGCTAGATAGCTAAATCAACAGCCTGCTTTGTAACTGTTCAAATGAAGAAAAAAAACAATGTGCAATACCAATGGATCTTCAAATGCAGACATTTTCATCCAACTAATGCATGAATCAAATTAAATTATGAAAACGAAACTTTTAATCAAAATATTTTTGTTCTCGATATGTTACTTTTATAAAAAGGTTTTTACACATACTTGACAGAGACTATTGAAAGCAAATTAAATTCAATATTTTTTACAAAATATATTGTCCTATCTAACCAAAGAAAACCTAAAAAATTTAATAAGTATTTAATTAGTACATAACCAAAACATATGGGTTTATTCAACAAGGTCATATAAAAACGTAGTTGTTTTAACAAATTCAAGTTTTACAAAAAAAAATATTTAAGATAGATTATTCATAATACATATGTCTTTCATTTATGTTCAATAATTATTGCTGTAAAACCAAAAAGACAAAAATGTTTACTCTACTTTTGAAAAGTCCAAAGACAACATAAAAACAGAGTTATTTCAATAAATTAAAGTTTTACAGAAAATTTTATTTAAGATTTATTTAAAATTCATAATGTATATATCTTTCATTTATGTAAAACCAAAAATAAAAAATGACATAGGAAAAAGTGTAAGAAGCGGACAGGGTGAAAGATGGACTTGGTGTGTTGCGTGCAAGGAATTGATATATGAAGAATGTTCAGGGTTAGAAAAAGATGTTGAAGAGTGTTAGTATATGAGGGGTAAGATGGACCCATGTGGTCCATCTCCCCCAATAACTGGCTTGGAAGAAAAGCCTGTGATTTCAGTTATTTTTTTAGGAACTATACCCAGAGTAATAATATAAAAATGATATACCTCTTGTAATAACAACCTGAAGTAACACCACAAACCATTTACAAACTCCAAAAGTCGATAAATGTGATTTACAGGCGATCTTTTGTTTTATATATGCCGTCTTACCCCACCTTCCCCATCATTTTAATTACACCCACAGAGCTACCAGTGTTTTAGATGTAGCGATATATAAGCTCTCAGATAATAATAAAAACGATCAAATGTCTCTTTGTTTATAAGCTGTTAAGGATTTACACAAATTACAACTTGAACAGAAATATAGAGTATGGTTTTATACGTTTGACATCCAAAGCAAATATATATTATGAAGTTTAAAGCAGCGACACATTAAATTAGATTATAAAATTACACCTTAATGGTGTGAATAAAAATAGTAATCATGTACCATCGGTGGCACAAGAATTGGACATTTTTCAAATAGAAGAAATGAGAATAATGAAGTTGTTAATTATCATTTTTGTTGTAAATTCCATACTGTGAAAATCTATGGTATATTTTCACAGAAATGTACAACAAAAAATATGAATTTACAACTTCATTATTTTTATTTTTCTATTTGAAAAATGTCCGATTCTTGTGCCACCGATGGTACATAAAAATGTTTATAAAATAAGTAAAGGTGAGCAAATTTTGTTTGCTGTATAATTTGATCTTTAGTTATGAAAGCTGTTCATGGAAGAACATGTGAATACTATACTGTAGGACAAGTCGAATCAATTCATTTTCATTTAAGTAATTCAAACAAAATATTAACATAGCCTACCATCCAAGCAGACGTTTTCTTACACTCTATGTCTATGATATGGAAGGAAATAAATCAAACTACAAAGTTTGGACAAAAAATATTACAGGCATAAAACCAGTATTTGTTATGCTTTTAATTAGCATAGCAATGCATGAAAATGACTAAAATAGTTGTTTTATTTATTTTTAAATAAATTCATATATTTACAAAAAATATATTGAGATAATAGTGTAACTCAAAAGCTTAAAAGTTGTATATTAAAGAATTATCATTTTATTAAATTATGGTTTTAATATTCTAATTGAGGGAAACTGTTTTTAAATTGTGTGAAGATATGCTGTGACAAAACAAATAAGCAAACGATATGCTTCTTGGAGGGCATTATCAATTTGTCGAAATGACTTCCTCCGAAATATCATTTTGTTGAAGTGTCACTCTTCAAAAAGAATTTGGCTTCTAAAAATATATATTTGGCGAAATATAATTTTAGTAAATGTCAATCTCAGAATTGTTTCTGTCGAAAATGGTCGCTAAAACTTTGTCTGCTACTTACAATAACTTATTTTTTCTAATTTACCTAGAGCATTTAGTTGTTTGTTCATCATTTAATCAATGAACTTAATTACTTATGCAATATGTCAATAAAAACTTTGTTATAGCATTAATTATAAGTGCATTTTCTTAAAAATGGCCGCTGAAAATATTTCTGCAAATTACAAAAATTATTTTTGTTTAACTTGATCATTTCACCGTGCTTTCTTGACAATATCATAAAAAACATAAGTTTTATCTTAATACGTTATCATATCCATCTTTTTTTTTGCTCAATCAAAAACACAACATTTAATCACAAACAATGGATTCAATCTATAAAAGTTGATTGAACCAATCAAAAGTTGGCCGAGATAACATTAATTTACATGGCGTTCAAATATTCAAGAGCATTCAATCACCACCTGGCCGCGCAGGAGCTCCATCACTTTTAGCGAAATTGTTTTCACAGAATTGCAATTTCAGAAATATTAGCCTAGAGAATTTTCTTTGGAATATCATTTTAGCGTATTGGTTTCTTCAAAATATTATTTTAATGGATTGGTTTCTTCAAAATATACATTTACCAAAAATTTATACAAATGCAATTTCACTAAAACTCTATTTCGCCAAATGTATATTTCGCAGAAAACAGTTCACTAAAATGATATTTCTGAAAAAGCAAGTTCTGAGAATGATATTTCTGAAGTTTCAATTTCTAAGGAAGCAAGTTCTGAGAAAGACATTTTGCTAAAATGATATTTCTGAAAAAACAATTTCGACAAAGTGATATGGACTCCTTCTTGGTTTTAAAGTATAAATTTTTTTAATTCAGTTTTTATTTTAGTTTTTAAAGTATTAATTTTTTTAATTCAGTTTTTATTCTAGTTTTTAAAGTATTAATTTTTTAATTCAGTTTTTATTCTAGTTTTTAAAGTATTAATTTTTTAATTCAATTTTCATTCTAGTTTTTAAAGTATTATTTTTTTTAATTCAGTTTTTATTTTAGTTTTTAAAGTATTAATTTTTTTAATTCAGTTTTTATTCTAGTTTTTAAAGT
>JARUHE010224863.1:0-13284 GCA_031471125.1 Archaeomysis grebnitzkii | reverse complement strand
TACTCTCTATCTCTATCTCTCTCCTGAGTCCTGCTGCCTCCTCACGTATCATTAAATCGAAAATAATTTACGTAGTTGCTCATTGTTTTGCAGGCGTTTTTCATATAAAGATATGAGAATGGGTGTTTTTATGTGGATGATAGTCAAACGTAAGTAAGTGAACAATAATTTTGTGTATCCAAGAAATCCAATTGGGGGGGCCGCAGTCTCACAGTCCCTATTGACGAGCCGCCCCTGCTGCTTTCTCTCTTTTATTTTTTCCATTGCATAAATAAACACTATAAATTACTATCTTGAACAGTTTGTGATAATAAAGGACGTTTCTTTAAAGGCATTGAGTGACCTTGATTCCGAGTGACGTCATGGCTGAGACAACTATCGGATATCAAGGTAAATTGAGTTCGTATGTGTCAAACTGAATTGTTATTAAGCCATGGGTTGGTCAATGTGACTCCGTCAGAAAGGTCAAGTATACAAAACCTAGTCACTCTTCAATATCAAAAATTGATCTCTATTTTGAAATGGACAAACATAAAGATTCCAAACTTATAGAAGCAGTTATAATATTTTCTCTAACAAGGCTCAAAACCAATTTAAAATATCTGCTTTGAAATCAGACTAATTAGATCCTTTTTCGTGAACAATAGGGATCAAATTTATTTAAATAAGGAAACCAACTTTGTATGGCCAGCCGAGAAGATTATGCCTGGCCTTTGAGGCAAACAGCACAAACTTACTCGATGGATGGCAGATGAAGTTAACGGGAGGCGACACTAAGAAATGGACCAATCTAGACTTGTTAGTGGTTCCTCAAAAACTCGACGTAATAATGTTCCATAACTGATTAGTGTTAGTAATTCAAATGGTTTGCAATTAAAGGCTACACAATAAATGTGTGAAAAACATGTATATTAATGATGTAAACATAAGTTTATGGCGGCTTAAAATTTAACGAAAAAAAGCATTAAAGTGATTTATATGAAATAATTAAACGTTTCAGTATTTCCTAAATATATCAGTGATCTTTCTTCCGCAATGCAGAGTAAATGGCGCTGACGGTCATCTTGGAGCTGAAAACACTGATCTCTGTATTAATGGATTGGTAACGGGCATTAAGTTCAATATATTTGTATGAAGAATTGAAGATACCACCAGAGGCGCTCTTAATGTGTTTATGTCAAGTTGTATTCTATATACGAAACACTAAAGAAGAAAACTGAACGTTGGGTGCAAGTCCGATACTGCCCATCCATTAATATACAGATCAGTGTTACAAACAAGGAAGTTAACATTGGTTACGGTCAGCTGCGTATCAAGCTCGGTTTACGCAGCTGTGGCGCGTTGGGTGTGGTTTAAAATTTATTAGTCGATCGACTTTTGACAGAATGCCAAAAAATATTTTTCTATTTTGTAAAGGAGGTTGGTTCTCAAGTTATTTCATAAAAAAAAATATGGCTCACTTAATTGCAAAGTTTAAAAAAAAAATAAAACACCTATAAATAAACAAATTATTAACCTTAGGATGAACAACATGGTGTTCATAACTAAGATTTACTGATACAATTTGTACCACCGCCAACGCGTCAGCTGCATAAAACGAGCTTGGTATGCAGATCTGACTTTGCGAATCCGCATCTGCAGCCAACCATAACAACTCGTAAACGTGAAACTTTTTTTTATAAATGATTACTATGCCTCGCTGTGTTGCTTTCGATTACTATAATATATGAAAACTAACATCAACTTGTCAAGGATTAACGTACATTTCATAAGTAATAAACAAATTGATGTATAATGTATAAATTTGCATTTTATACATTACTTAGGGGAAATTTGACCCATTCTATTAAAGTAAACTATACTATAAATGAAAATGGTTGGTTGGTTGGTTGATCTGTTTAAAGTCCTTCTACTCTATTGGATCATTGAGACTATAGGGTCTAAAGCGACCCCCAACCACTAAAAAATGTGTATGTTTGTACCACCTTCTATCCTCTGAGCTGCCAGTTAGCAACCCAAAGGGAAGAGTGAGGTTCTCCTCAACATGCGGCCTGTTACAGAGACATAATAGGTGCTTCTTAAAACACACTGTATGTGCGTTATCATTAGTTATCGAAGATCTCACATTGATTACAAATGTCACCAAAACTTCCTTTATAAAATAAAAATACCAAGATAAAACAATTTCGACAGTGTTGCTAAACACGTGCTTCACATATTTTTAAAACAAAACTGTTTAATTAAATACTTTTAGAGTTTAAAATTAAGTTCAAAGAACTCATTTAAGAACTAAATAGCAATATCAATTGTTTCCATTCAAATATTGTTATAATCTTGAACGTTTCAAAATGTTTGTTTACGTTTTCAAGATTTATGTTGTAGAAAAAACGTCCTTTTACTATACCATTGCCAATCCCATGAATGCCCTACAGGCAATCAAAGCAGAATAATGCCACTTGGCAGCTGAAGGCATCAAGAAGGATACTGAAGCGGACAATATCATCGTGAGCCCAAACATTAATTTTGGTCCATAAAGCTCCGACAATCTTCCGGCTAGAAAAAACGCAATTGTTGAGAGATGTGTGTTGGTTCCGAGTAAATAAAGCTACTTAGTTAATATTTAAATCAATCATTTCAAAGTGTTATACAAACAGTTTTAGCCGTATGCAATAGTGGAATACTAAACTACAGAAGTGGTTCTCAATTTTCGTGGGAAACATTTATTACTTTAACAATGGAACATGAAATCATTAAGGAAATACCCTAAACCTAACGAAAGGCTGAAGTAAATCTAAAGGTCAATTTCTTCATAGCTCTTTTATGATTTACTTTTTTCAGTTCTAGTTAATGTTAAACTAATTTAATTTTTTCAAGATTGTCATTGACGTCAAATTAAACTGCAGAAGACATTTCCAAGTTTTTTTGTATTTAAATGTATTGATCAAATGAATTATAACTTCCAGAATTAAACTTTGTACTGATATATTGTAATGAAATACCTGGGATTTGACCCACAAGGTAGCCCCAGAAAAAAGAAGATAATATCAATGATTGGATCCAACTGTCCCATTCGAATTCTCCATCCTGAAAAATTTGACAAATTTTATTTTGATAACCTTCAACTAATTTCTCTCTGGCCAAGAAACTAGTATGTCTCAACCTAGGCTGCTTAATAATTAGGTTACTTATAAAAAATACATTCCTAAACCATACCAGAACAAAGCAAACTATGTTCATAAAAAGACTCATTATATATAACATCCAACCTGACATTCAAATGATAGAATTAGGAAAATCAGCATCTTACTTTTAAGTTTTTATTTTAATGTACAATAGACAATAGACAATATAACAACATACTGCTTTTTAATGCAAAATATTTGCATAATTCATTGCATACATCTGATTTAGATAATATTTGCTTAGCACTAACAAATACCACCCTGACAGAAAAGTCAATCTGGGCCAGACCTGGCCCAGATCAATCTGTTAATTCGGCCCAGTTTCGGTCGCCAGATCTGGGCCGGCCTATATTTGCATAACGGTCCCGACCGGTTGCCGGTCTTCAGCCGTACTGTTAACGGAATGAAACCATGGCTTAGACATATTAAACGGTTGTAAGCCACACTCATGCCAGATCAGCCATTTAGAAACCAATAACAACCAATATCTCAACCAGCTTACAAAAAGTGTTGGGCCTATTTTCTGCCAAGTTTGAAGCACGATAAAACCACATCACAGCCAGTTTTGTAACATTCCTTAGCCAATTTTAATCGACATTAAACTAATTAGATACTGCAGTTCTAGTCCATATTTAATTCATATTAGAACCAAGCTTGGTGATAGGTATACTTTTTAGGGACCATCGAAGATGGATCAAGCACAGCACCCAATAAATTATTATTGTTATGAATGTCAGTAATGGCCGCCTTATATAGTTCAAACTATGGTGCTGCACTTCACGGTTTACATCGCTTTTCATCAGGTGTTTATTTGCATTGTTCTTCTGTGAATTAATTAAAATTTGTGTTTTATTTATGAATATCATATTTTTAGTAGTGTTTTGGCATAAGCATTTATCGCAATAAATTTTCATAGAAAATATTTTTATGCGTAGCTGAAGTAACTTATGAAACTGAAAAAGTAAATTTATGTGTATTTGACAGTTGTAATTTAAAGCATAACTTTACATTTAAGGTCAAGTCATGGTTAATTATTATTCAAACACAGTATTTGAAAACTCCTAAAAAGTATGCATATTACCAAGCTTGGTTATAATAGGGTTTCAATATTGGTTAAGACTAAAGTATCTAACTATTTTAATGGGGATTGAAACTGGCTAACGTGTGGTCCACCACTGGATGTAATACGGAATTAAGGTGGTTCAAAGCTGGCCGAAAATTGGCCCAACACTATTTGCAATGCAGCTAAGATAATGGTTCCAATATGACTCATCTGGCATGAGTATGGCTTAGAACAATTTAATATGATTGAAAATAGCCAAGCTACGGTTCTATTCTGGCGAACACGGCATCCGTACGTCTGAAGACCGGCAACCAGATTTTGTCCAGATTCGGCCCATTGTGCAAACATAGACCAGTCCAGATCTAGCGACCGAAACGAGGCCATAGTTGAAATACATGTTTCGTTTGAAAACAAGCATATGGATATGGGCTGAATATGGCTCTGTTCCATTTACCGGATGCGACGGTCAGCCATATTTACTAGAACGAGAACGGATCTGGCCCAGTGACCACATGCTGTCTGGGCAGTGATTTGGAACAAAACTAAAAGTGTTTTCTGCCCGTATGAATCTTTAGATATATTTGTTTATGTTCATTGACTTATAAGACCAACATCATTTTTAATTGACATACTTACATAATCTTCAACAACGTCATCATCGACTTCGTACCCACATTCGTTCTCACCAAAGGTAGAGTTTGTTCCATTATTATATGACGTCACCATAGCAACCAATGCCATGTTGATCGAGATCCTCATTAGGCAGTTCAAGATGAAACCAAAGAAATACAAAACCACCACTAGATAACGTGCTGGAATATAACCTAAAAGATGGCGGAAAATTTCATATTAATTAACCTACTGGAACATAGGCTATAAGATGGCAGGTGTTTTTTTCGTGTTAGTTACAGCCTATATTTAATTTATAATTAAAGATTATAAATATAATTGAGGAGAATCAACTTTATGCATGGAGTCTTAAATAGTGGTTAATGACAGGGATAGGTGGGTGAATATAAAGGTCAGGTCATCAATAGTACAACAACTCGATACAGAAAAAGGAGATGATAATGATAATGACAGTAATGATGATGATGACGATGATGGGTCTCCAAAGTTGCAGCATGCCTGCTGTGGAGATGCCAGGCAAATCAGCCTGCAAATGGAAGCAAAGCTACCCTGCCCAACTTTTGAGGGCCCAATACCGTCGTTTATTCAATTTGTGGCCCCAGTCCCCCGGTCTGGCTGCGCAGAAGGCTCCTGCTAATCAGCAGACATGGAGCTAAATCTGGAACCTGGAATCGTCTACACATGTGGGTTATGTGAAAAACGCACCACAAATCGAGAAGCATCTTTCCTGTGCAATTCGAACACAATACACTGGGTCCACATTAAATTTACAAACACAAGAATTGCACAGTGCACAAACACCTGGACCTGCGCACTACACCTGACCCACCCCACAACAAACACGCAACCCTTAAACGCAAACACAACAAACAGACACCAATTACAGCCACATCAAAAACCAAACCCACAGCACAAACAACAGGACAGCCCTAAGCAGGACAACCCTTAACATTCTAAAAATCAACATAAACAGACTAAGCAGGGAACAACAGGAACTAGAAGAACTGGCAGACAAACACAAAATAGACATAATCACAGTACAAGAAACAAAACTCACCACACATCACAAAACACCAACACAAGCCAACTTCTCAAAGATCCACACAGACAGGCCACAAAGACTCGGCGGAAGCTTAATCACATACATCCGTAAAAACATATCGTTCACACCACTCAAAATCCCACTACAGCTATACAACAACAGAACTTAAGATCATTAAAATACATATCACCAAATTCAAAACCAAACACATAGCCAACATTTACACACCACCCAGCCAGACCATCTAACTGAAGACACAGGCATCACCAACACCTTCACACACCTCACCATACTGGAAAATATAATTATAACAAAAGACATAAATGCTCACTCTTCACACTGGCACTTTCCCACCGACGATCACAGAGGCACACTCATAGCCAACATAATACTCAACTCACCACATACAATACTTAATTAAAACACCCCTATCCGCAAACCAACAAACATCCAGCAACAACCAACCTCTCCAGACATCACCACAGCCACCAACACTCTCACAAACAGACTCACATGAAAAACACTAAACTCCGACCACCTCCCCATCAACATAGCTTACAACACTAAATCAAAATTCAAACTTGTACAACCCCGCCATACCTACACAAACTACAGAAAAGCAAACTGGGAGGACTTTACAACAGAAATAGAACAACTGCTCGACAAAATTTAAATACTGGACAACATTCACAGATCAAACATCATCCTCACAAACATTATACTAACAGCAGACAAACACAACATACCCAAAGGCAAAATACACAATAAACATAAACTCCTCCCAGAAAACTTAAAAAACACAATAAAACAAAGAAACTAAATCAGACAACAGAAGCATCACGACCCCTTAGTCAATATTCTGAACACAACAATAGACACATTGATACAACAACATAAAGAAGACACCTGGGTAGAGCATCTAACCGATTTCTGGGACCACAGAGTCAATACACATAAACTTTGGAACACAATCATTCACCACAATCTACAACACCGCCATGAACACCAACACAATACCCAACATATGGAAAATAGCTAAAACCATCCCCATCCCAAAACAAAGACCCCTCCACAGGCACCTCCTATAGACCAATCTCTTTCCTATCCCCAATTGCAAAAAAAAATTGAAAAAAATCATTTTCCCATACATAACATCAAACATAAATCCCCCCAACCATCAACACGGATTCAGACAACAACACTCCACCACCACAGTTCTCCACAACACAAACAAGAACCATCGCCATAGCCCTAGACATTTCCAAAGCATTTTACACAGTACCCTTACATAAACTCATAACCAAACTATATACAACACCAACATTCCCAACACCATCCTCCAATTCATAGCCAGCTACACCAAAGGCAGGAAACACTACACAAAACTCAATAATTAAAAATCTCCAGACAGAGACATCAAAAATGGCGTCCCATAGGGGGAGTCCTATCACCAACCCTATTCAACATATGCATGGCAGACCTCCACGACCCTCCACCCAACGTACACACCATCACATATGAAGACAACAGCACCATCTTTTCCTCCCACATCAATCCCCTCACAGCAGAAACTCAAACACTTCCATACCTCCAACAAATATACAACTGGACCATAGACAATCAACTGACACTGACGTCCAACAAAACCACCACCATACTATCCATTCATGACCCAGTAAAATACAGAAACACATTACACCTACACATACACAACATACCACTCCCAACAGTCAAGGACCCAAATATTCTTGGCGTAACGTTCGACCCCAAACTCACTCAAAACACATAAGCAACACCATCACAATTGTCCAACCCATATTAAACATCTGAAAGCCCTCATCACAACACACTGGGGGAAACAAAAGAAACTCTAATCACAACATACAAAACCATCACACATCTCATTATAGAGTACGCAAACATCATCTGGTCACCCATTGCATACACAACAGACATCAACAAACTCCAAACCATCCAAAACACAGCCATAAGCTGCACATTAGACACTAATTCACAACACCTACATGATGAAACAAAAATACTCCCCATACAAACACACTTAAAACTACACGCCTCAAGGTTAAGACAACCACCCAACCACCCAACACCCAAACCACCCACTTCACTCACTCACACAACAACCCACCAATCCCAGGCATATAAAACCTTCTTTGACAACAACATGGACCAACATGGACACCACCCCGGAATATACCACCCACTAAACAATAAAACAGCGCAAGAAACACATATACACGCAAACATTCCCAAACTACACCAACAGCATACAACCAAACAAAGTCTTAACAGACAAGCACCTGACATCAATAACGCCGAAAAAACCCTCCCACACAACATACGCAGAACACTGGCACAGCTAAGAACAAACAAATCCCCCAAACTACAAGAATGCCTACACAAAATAGCACTCGACACTCACACCACATCAAACTGCCCCCTGTACCAGCACCACACTCACAACATAATACATCTTTTCACATGCCCACAGGTGCGGACGGACCTGGCACCAGAGGCCCTTTGGGCGGACCCAGTGGGTGCGGCGGTGCTTCTTGGCCGATGGTTCGACCTGCTGGGGTGGGGATTATATCCTCCGACGTGAGGGCGCCGTCCTCTATGTCGAGGTCGGGGTGGGGTCGACAACAACAACATGATGATGATGGTAATAATAATAATAATTTTGTTATAAATAAATCAACGCTTTGCAACATTAATGTATTTTTTCCTGATGTATTGGAAATTTTCAAAATTTTCTTACATAAAAGATAGTTTATAAACTAGCACAATCGCTCTTTGAAACTAGTTAAGATTAAAAACAATCTGTGAATATCTCTACAAACGTTTATACTTTAAAAAGTTTTAATGTGTTTCTTAGATAAAAATAAAATAATGAAACTAACCTTGGTCCTTTAGAGACGGTGCTTTTATATGTTTTTCTCCCATTTTTAAAAATACTAAAATAACAATTTTAATAATAATAATAATGAATTAAAACAAAACTAAATTAATAAACCATTATTTCACAATTGAAAACCATCGGAAAGTTTTCCACTCAACTGATTTGTGTAAAAAAGAAAATTTTGGTTAGTCGATAACATATAAGTAAGAGGAACGAAATACGTACAAACACACAACGTGTCTGATTTTTTCACTCGAGGGTAAAGTTATCTCGTTAGAATCTATCTTTTTTATCATAGGACATTTTATGATTTCTGATCATATGTCTCCATACTATCTCTACGAGATCCAAAGAAAGAACTTTTTTCCCATTTTTAATTATTTTTATTTATGTTAGGCTTTTAAATACAGTTATGTTTGCATTTATAATCAAAAATATTTTAACGCTATAGTTTTAGCTTTCATATGTTATTTATTAATACTTGTTTAATTGTTTAAAGATAAAAATGATAAATCATTCATAATTAGAAATATTGTTATTGTTTAGAATTATACATCTGTATATTGTATATAGAGGAAGCAGACAATTATTAAATACCAGGTGTGCAGATTTTTAGTTATTTTCGTTTCCATTTTTTCAATTTTACTAAATTTATATAATTATTGCCCTTCAATGGGACAACCATTGTGTGACAAATTTGTCCATGATGGTAGATTAAAACTATCCTTTTTTAAATTTCATTCAAAGTTTCAAAATGTAACTAACTTTTTGACTTCTCATTATCAAGTGACCTTAACGTAAAACCTACTTATTATGTACAATATACAACATTTCACAATGCATTATAATTTATTTATCTGTTTTATACATTAACATTACATTAACAAATAATCTTAAGAAGTTATGTTGATACTAAAAATTAAAAGTAGAAACTTTTAAAATAATTTAAAAACTAAGTTTAGTTGAGAACATCTTGTTACAAAGTATTAATCTCAAAATCTATTCACTGGCAATGTTTTCAGAAAATTTTTGGAAGTTTTTAGTTTGAATATGTATATCTAGTTTTTCCCATTTTAATTGGTAAAGCTTTTTTAGTTGTTACTCAAGTTTTTCCAGCTTTTGTATTGTTCTCTGATGGAGGGAAGTTGAAGGCATTGCTGTTGTACTGCAATATATGTTGTAGGTATGCTGCTGAACTCTGTCACGCAATTTGTTTGTTATGTAATTGAGGTATGTACTGGAGTTACATCCAACATCTTCACATGTGAATCGGCAGACAACATTGTTTATGTATAAAAATCTCCCATAATAATCTGTTATTTTATTTGGATATTATCAACTATAAATTGATGATACTGATAAGTGTAAATAACCCTACGAGGGTTAGGATAATTATAAATAAACTTCTCACCGACGAATATTGAATGTTTTGAACTGTCTTGTCCTTTCATCTTTAAGCTTCAAACAAAATGATATAACTGATAGATGGAATAAATCATCATATATTATTAACATTACGTGTTTCGTTTGTTTGTTTTACCTCTTTGAAAGTATTCACAGTTACTTCAAGCTTTAAGTTAATGAAACTCCAAATGTGTTATATATAGTGTGTTGATAAAAGCTTTAAACAGTAAATTTGGCTCACTAATGTCTGTAATTCGTCTTCAATGGGTCGCGAAAAGAAATAAGAAATTATAAGTAATTGCGTTATAATTAAGGCTTGGTTATTTTACACTGCACAGTCTATAGGCGCGTTTTTGATAGCTTTATTGGCTCTCGTATCGCTTATAATCAGAAATTAATCAGAAATCAGTCATTTATATTTTTAATTCTTCATAATAAAACTTTCAAGTATATATTGTGCAAATAATTATTGTTATTGTTGGTTTAAAAGTGTATGCTGTGTAAATAAAAATATATTTAACCAACACTTTTAAACAAGAACACAGTAATTAACCCTGCCCCCTCCCCCTCCCAATAAATAATCTTGAAACAAACAAGTTTTCCAAGTTTGTCTTAATTAAAAACCTGAGCCAAACATCACACCCCCTTCAAAATGGGACTGTTTCAAGATTTTTACGAACTTAAGAAAGGCCTTAAATATAGGTTTTTAAGGAACCTTATAAAATCTTTCACCAAACTCAAAACGATCCTACTACTAACCTGATAATCTTAATACGAAGGTTTAGTGTGAGGGATAGTTCATATGACTCAAGTTTGTGCTAAACTTAATACAAACGTTTTATATAAGGTATATACGTGACAAACTTGAAACGATCTTCATATATAAGTTTTTACACGTCCCCTGAACGAACTCGTTTGTGGTTTGAGAATGTTTGTAAACCAAATCATGTTCATCTAATGGCGGGCAGCGCAAAATAACAGTTTCGTTTCTCTATTTGTTGTAAGTGAACCATAGATTTCCGCACTAAGTTTATTTAATATTTTTTGTCAAGGATAAAAAACAAGCAATTTGGTAATAACTTTATTTGCGTTGATAACTTCTGATTAGTGGCTAGCCTTTACCAAACACAAATCATAAAGGTTTATGGTCCGTTATTATCGAGCGCGAGAACGTAGTGACAGAGCTCTATATATGGTTTACTTTCGAAAAATGAGAAAAGTGTTGTCGATGTTGATGTTCCATAACAGTTTTTTTTATTACTGTATTACTGACTTTCTAGCAATGTTTGTTTAAAATAAAATGTTGGACTTTAAATTTAATAATTATAGAATAAACTTTTTATTTCTAAATTTTAAAGCTTTTTAAATAAAAGCATTTTAATTTGGAAAATTTTACAAGCTATCTTTCTTATTATTCATTTTATAAAAATATTTATTTAGAACAAAATAAATAACTATATATTATAATCAATTTTTACTAAATAAAATATTTACAGAAATGTATAGTTTTTGAGATAATAGCTGTTGTAGCAAGAGGGTGGTCCAGCTCTAGAGCCTATAAACTTGTTTAAAGGCCGAAGAAGATAGTCTAGGTATTTCAAGCTCAAGTTGGACCTCTACGGCCGTGACGATACAACAATCTTAAAATAAACTATTACCTGCAACAGGCTACAAGAGATGATATAAGAACACCATATAAAAATCAATCATTTACCAATATTAGTCTTTTGTTAATGGAAATGTTAACTTACCTAATAAGTTATCTTCAAATCCCATTTCAAAGCTATTTTCTCTAAAATGCTTATTTATATGGAACCTATATGATCTACAGGGTTTCCCAGAACTTCTTTGCGATTACAGCCATAAAAACTACATTTAACCATGTTTAAAAGGCAAATAAGTATGATCAAACGTTTATCTTACAACCACTCAATAATATTTAAAATGTTGAATAAGGCTGTGTGACGTCATGCGCAGAATTGACTAAAATTGATTTTCGATGCGTCTACCTGGTGTTTTTATATCATGGTGTAGCCCATTCAGTTTAATTTAAGCGTATGTTGCTAGAGGTACGTTTACTAATTTGTCACACGACTCTAGTACTTTACGGTTTGTATCTGGCAACATCTGGTTACTTTTGGAAACATTGTGTACTAGGTCTATTTGTTTGAGCATCGCATTTCTTATATGCTTTTATGTCTGAACTTTGATGTCTTAAATTAGAGAAATTCATTTTTTTAATCACATTTTTGCCCGCGAATTTAAAAACTAATATTCACGTTAAAGTAAAATTGGTATTGTTATCGTATTAGTTTTGTAAGATTGAAATATGTAAAAATGGGTATTAAGTGTTCGACATAATACCTGTAGGCATATCCAGAGAAAATATTCAGTATATATCTTGTCATTTTTAAGCATTAAATCTTTATTATGACAATTGGTATTTATGCCTCCAAGAAAGGCTACATTTTAAATATTACATTAGTATATAAACAAACCAATTGACTCAAGTATATGATTTTACACGATTTTTTA
This sequence comes from Archaeomysis grebnitzkii, assembly GCA_031471125.1. Taxonomy (NCBI): domain Eukaryota; kingdom Metazoa; phylum Arthropoda; class Malacostraca; order Mysida; family Mysidae; genus Archaeomysis; species Archaeomysis grebnitzkii. The sequence continues at coordinate 511 of JARUHE010224863.1, read as the reverse complement.
AACCTTTCTTTGTGAAAACACGGAAGTATATGGATTAGGCTATGAACATCAAACTGACAGATTCTGACAAGACTATTTAGTTTCTTTATAGCTAACTATAGCCTGACTATAATATATGTCAAACCATTACATACTACACTAAGAACAATTGCATTGACAATACACTGTTCATAAGGAGGCCACACACATCAATATGTAATAAACAAAACTTGTTTGTAATATACTTTGACTTTAAACATAGCATACACAACAACTTTGTGAGCAACTAAACTTAGGGTATAGTCATGTATTTTGCTATGTAAAGCAAGGTAGGTGTTGCATATTATAATAAACTTTAAAAGGCTATTGAAAGTTTTATCCAATATGAATAATGAATATAACTATGTCATACACATAGGTATGTAATAAAGAAAACTGCATTTTGTAATATACTATATATGTAATTAAATCATACACAATAATTTTTTAATCAACTAAACATAGGTTCAGTAATGCCTTTTGCTGTAAAATG
>JARUHE010224752.1:0-13284 GCA_031471125.1 Archaeomysis grebnitzkii | reverse complement strand
TTATTTTAATAGAATTACTAAATTCAATTAATACTTTCAAAAATTCATCCTTAGACTAACTTTTTTGAAGAAAAAATCAAAGTTAACTTTTGTTTGGGGTTTGTTTACATAAACAGCTGATATTTATTTCAAACTGTTTCTTGGTTCTGTTTTCACAGTCCCTGAAACTGTTTCAAAAACAGTGACGTATAAGTGACGTCACATTTTTTAACTGTTAGTATTAGAAACACGGCTATATATATGGTATATTAATTTAAAAGGAGAACCCCAAAACAAATTTTCACTTGGGAAATACGTTTTTCCTAAAGATTTTGACGTGCTTTCAACGAATATGAAAATTAAATCATAACTTAATTAGTATAAAATTCTAACTGAGAAAAAACGGGGTGTGACTATTTGACGTCACCCTTCTACAGGAAGAAGAGCCATAGCCTAATTGTAATGGATTTAACTGTTTGGTTTTTCTATTTTTTTAGATGAACCACTTATTTCCGCACTAAGTTTATTTAACGTTTTTGCCAAGAATAAGAAAACAAACAATTTAGTAATAGTTATATAACAGCTATAATATAATTGTCAAATACCATTCTATATTCCAGGTTTAGGACATGGAATTGAACCACTGCTTACTGTAGTAGAGTCGCCAGTGATTTAACTCACCAGTGAGTCACCAATCATATTGCAGCTTGCAGGTTCTAGATTTCATTTGTAACGTGAATGCGTAGCGCGTATTTGTTACTACGGCTGTCTGTATTGAAAAAATCTAACAGCTGTGGCGTTACTGACGCGTTAATGTTGGGAATTAATATAGTCGAGTCCAAAAACTAATGAAATGAAGTAATTATTGTTTGTTCAATGTGTGCATACTCTGCATAATTAATACTACTCATTAATTATATTAAACAAATCTAACAAATAAAAACTATAACATACCTTCAATTTTTTCTAATGCCGCGCAACCGCTACAGTAGTTTTGCAGAGTGACGTGCGCGTTGTTCTTTAAGAACTAGTTCCTAGGTAAAAACTTTTATTTATACAATCTAATTATTGTTAGATTAACTAACAATGAACTAAAATAAAATATATTAAATAATTAACATAAATTAATGAAATAAAATAACTTTCCATCCATAGCTTAAGAAAAGTATATTTCTTCCTTCATTTGTAAACAAACAGACAGCTTTTTCAATTTTTTTGAATAAAATTGCAACAAGAATGACCAATTACAAAAAGTGACGTCACGTTTTCCAATTTTTTCCAATAAAGTTGCTTTCTGAACTCGACTTCTAATTCAAATGTTACATCTAACATACCATAAGATGCTGAGTTTCTAATTCAAAAGTTGTATTCACTGATTTTGGTAATGGGCACTAAGTTCAATAGGAAGATACCACCAGAGGCACTTATTTTTATCTGCACCCACATTTCCAGAGCTTTTAATGTGTTTCTAATGGCTGAAATGTAATTTTGTTCATTTAATTATATTAAAATGTTTTCCTGTATTGTGGTTGTTTGTTCCAACAGAGTTAATGGAAAATAAAAAGCATTATAAATGTTTCAGAGGTAAGTGTTAATTAAATTCTGAAAAATTTAAATAATTATAGAATTATATAGAGTGAATTCGGTCATTACATCGATTGATGTATATGTAAAATTCATTTACTATAAAGGGAGTTGAATAAATAATTTTATGTTTTGTCTTGTCTTGCAAACTGTATTAGTTTTATGGTAAATTACAAATAAAAGTATATTTAAATACATATAAATGGTAATATAAGCTGAATTTACTTAAAATTGAGAGTAAGTTTTGTTTCTGAAAAATAGCTAACCAAAAATATTATGCTGTATTGTTGGTATGAAAAGCAAAAGAAGAAAATTGGATTTTGGGTGTAAGAAAAAACTCTTCACAAAAAGTCCGTTACTGCCTACAGTATCGGTATCAGTATCAGTGGTTATATCCAACATACCATTAGATGTTTTTTTTATTGATGCTGAGTTTATAATTCCAAAATACCATAAGATTTTATTGTTCTTTGTGTATACTGAGTGTAAAAGCCAAGAAACCCTTCTGAAAATATAAAGTAACACCAAAGTTTTCTCCATAGTTATTCTTTAACTGAACAACAGGTTAATCCAGGTTTGGTAATATCAACATTTTTAGCCATTATAAAATTGCTGAAATCCTTTGTATAAGGACTTCATTTCCAGTTGTCAGTCCTTATAATTTGTGAACTTTAATTTTTATCATATTTACATAGTTATTATATTTCTTTATTTACAATTTTGACTTTTTAATTGAAAAATTGAATTGATGTAAATATTTCAGGTTTTATTTTGTGGTATGGGAGCAGATGAACAACTTGCTGGCTACTCTCGCCATCGAGTAAAGTTCAACACTGGTGGATGGCAAGAATTAATAAGTGAAGTTCATATGGAAATGTCCAGAATTTACAAGCGAAATTTGGGCAGAGATAATCGAATACTTGCTCATCATGGGCGAGCACCAAGGTAATTATGGATTTTAAATGTATAATATAGGAATGTTTTATGTTGCCAATCTTTAAACAATTGTGTAGTAATGAATAAATTTAAGTTTCATAAAATGAGTAATTTTAAAGATTTGCTTTTTGTATTCTTCTTTTTTTGCTTTTGGGTTTCCCACGCTTCTTTTTTTGTTTTCCATTTTTGCTTTTGTTACTTTTTTATCTTTTTGTTCTTTTCTTTGCTTCTTTTTATTTTTCCATTGCTTCTTTTTGTTAAAGTTGCTGTTATTATGGACTCAAATCTTCTCGTGTTTTCCTCTCTATTATGTTAACCTTTTTTTTTTGTTTATCTTCGCATTTTTTGTATTTTTCTTTCTTGTTTTTTATTGTTGTCGAGCATTGCATAACAAAAGCTCCATATAGGTTTTACTTTTGCAATAAAGCATAATTTCAGGGTATCAGCGAATTATTTTGATTTCATATTGATATATTCATCATAATATACTTGATTAGGAAGCTTTTTGATTCAATAGCCTAATTAATTAGAACAATATTTACTGATTTATGGATATTTTTATGACAATTTTTGCTAACCCCTACTTTTTCCATGCTAAGAAGTTTTGTTTACCAACTTATTTTAAGCATAGCTCTTATTTTTCTGATGGGTTATTATAATGAAGTACATGCTTAACTAAAGGTTATCAATATTTCTACATCTTTAATTCAATAACAAAAATTCTTAAACCATTTATTATATCTTTTTTCATGAATTTGGACACTTTTGAAATTAGCCTAACTTTCATGTTAAGAAGTTGAGTTTGGCAAACTTATTGTGTGCATAATATTTTTATTTTTAGTTTTACAGCAATAATTATTGAACATAAATGAAAGTTATATACATTATGAATGATCCATTTGAAATAAATTTTTCTGTAAAACTTTAATTTATGGAAATAACTCCATTTTTATGCTGTTTTTGGATTTGTGTTTTTCTCAAAAGTAGAGTAAACATTTTTTTATTTCTATCTTAAAGCAATAATCATTTAACATAAATAAAAGATATGTGCATTAGGAATGATAAATCTTGAATATTTTTTTTTGAAACATGAATTTATTGAGATAACTATGCTGTTGTATGGACTTGTTGAATTCAGAGCAATGACTTATAGGTGTCTCCCCTATAAACCCGTAGGGTTTGGTTATGTATTAATTTTTATGATAGTCTATTATAATGAGGTACATGTTTAAATAAAGCTTATCAATAGTTCTACATTTCTTGATTCAATGGAAAAAATCTTAGAAGCTTCATACCTCAAGAAGATAGAACACATGCTCAGTTTTGTATGATTTGAACTATAGAATATGAGCATCTCTTATGGATAATCATAACAATTTTATATATGCATTTTGAAGTATAATTTTCATTAATGAAACAAGTGTAAGTAAATACAACATATAAATCAAATACATAAAGTAAAAGTTCTGGTAAAACAATTGATATAACTTTGGTGGTGTTATTTACAAAATACATATATTTCAATATTTTATATAATGTTGAACATAAATGGCTTTATGTATAGTTTTAACTCCGAAATAATAGACGACATCTGGCACACTGAAAATGAAATCATAAAAAACAAAATTATAATTACCAACAAAAAATTTCTTTCACATGGCTTGCAGATCTGAGGAACAATGAATACTTGTAATCAATCAGCAAGAGTGCAAAACTTTTTTGTTGCAAAAATAATCTGTTATTCTGTCATACCCCCTCAATTTTTATTTTAAAATATTTAGGAAACCCCGTAGGGCAGATATATATAGCTTATACTTTTTATTCTGTAAATTTATGGTGAAAAATGGCAACTTTCTTGCATAATGATTGCAGACTTGTACCCGTCAAGCTTACACAGGCAGTGCTGCCCCTATAGCTGTGTTTCGGCTAGATCTGGATGTTTTTTACTTAGCCTAGCTGATAAATGTTGCCATCTAGATGTTTTTAAAGTAGTTCAAACCAATTAAAACTAGTTAAAACAATGAAACGCACATTATTGAAGGCTCCATTGCTATGTTTTTAAGATGTCATAGCGAAATCTAGATTATTCTTGCTGATTTATTGTGAGATTCTACATTATTTTCTCTCGCATAAAGTGGCAGCCCTGTGCACAGGCCTCTTCAGTTTAAATTTTGACTTCCTTTAGAGTGGATCTCTCTGCCTGCTCAAGATTCACACTGCTTTCAATGCATTGTTTCCAGATAAGTTAATCTTTCACTTCATGGCATATTTTCTATAGTTTTTAAAATAAATTGAAATTGAGGTGAAGTTGAATTAAACATTGAAATTATAAGAATGAAGTATATTGATGCATTCATTCTTCTTACATGCGCACGCACCGCCGCAGTGGTTAGAAAATTACCATCTCTAACGGTGCTCGTTCATATAAAATAACTTTTTTTAAACTTATTATTATTAAAAATGTTTTATTTGAAAGTCATGAAATAAATAATTGTATTGAAGGATAAGACATACTGTGTGTCAATCAATGTGAAAATTATCATATTTTGATAAACATACGGTAATCTTAAAATTTAATCAATGGCGTTGTAAGATTTGTTCCAATGAGCTAATTGTTTCAATTATATTTAGCTTATTAAATATATTAAATATAATCAGTCTGTTCAATTGTAGAATACAATCCATTCAAACCAATGTTTTAGGCTTCCACATATTCAATCCATGCCTTCATTGTTTTACGGTGTATTACAATGCACATCAACAAGTTATTGGTTGAAATGCCAGTTAAGTTGGCGATACATACATTATAAGTGATATTTGTTTGAGAGAATTAAATGGAAGCAGGGATCAATGTTTATCTAATGATGCAGTCCTGTGGCAAGCTGTCTATCCTACCGGATAGGTTGGGGACCTGAATCCCGCCATGGTAGAGAGTTGCCTGTTTTTATGGCTCAAAGGTAGTTATTCTATCAGAGAACAAAGAGTCTGACAGTTGTCAAGACCTGACAAGCAATTCTGCATAGCTGCAGTAAGATGTTGCATGACAAGACACCAGAGTGAATTGTTCACAGGGTATGGAAACTCACCAGGCGGGAATAAACCTCTTTGGGATGCTTTATTCATTGGTCGAAGACCAACAGGAGTATATTCTTCCTTGCAGCAAGCACGAAGCAGCCGTTCACGCACCATTTGTTCTCCTGCGGAAATCAAACAAATAGAGATGATTCTTGTTGGAGAATTTTATCCGATATATCAAATTTTACCTGGTATTGATGTGTAATAGTCAGGGTGAGATAAAGTGTGTGCCAATGGGGGTCCTTCTTGCAGGATTTAGGAAGCTATATTTATCTGCCCTACGGGGTTTCCTCAATATCTTAAAATATAAAATTGAGGGGGTATGACAGAATAACAGATTATTCTTGCAACATAAATATTTGCACCCTTACTGATTGATTACAAGTATTCTTTGTTCTTCAGATCTGCAAGCCATCTGAAAGAAGTTTTTTGTTGGTAATTATAATTTTATGTTTTTCATTGTGATGTACAGTGTGCCAGCTTTCGGTTATTCTTCCTCTGCTAAATTCATTTATTCCATAAATTAAATTTTTGTAAACTCAATATGTATTAAAATAATAGGTTTTCAAATCTTTGGTTAATTAATGTTAGCAAAATATTTGAACCTTTCAGTTCATGTATTACTAATCCTTGAATCTTTTTGATTTTGTCCTCTCTTCATTTTGTATTTTTATTTTATCCTTTTTGTATTTCTCTTCGTCTTTTTGTGGACTTAATGGGAGGTGAAGAAGCTAAAACTTAGGCGTTAACTTTTTGGGCATTTATATGACCACACGGGATGGCAGCGTTATTTCACCAACAGCTTATGTAATCGAAAAAGGCATTCTCAGGCGCGATAAAACTTGCTAATAAAAGGCAATTGTAGAATAAATTGAACAGAAAGTTTGAGGAAAACTGAGATGCACATACACCTCTTATGTGAAACCCAGACAGCAACTGAACTAGCTCCTTCAAATTAGAGGTGCTGAATACCCTCCGTGCAGTCAAACAACTGCGACTTTTTTGATGGTTCAATCTTTCTCTCAATATATTAATTAATGTTTTTTTTTATTTTTACTTAGTATTTTAAATTATTCACTTCGAAATTTAAAAAAAATGTATTTTGGTTTGATTTATGCATTAATTGATTGGAATGAAAGTGTGTTTGAATAGTATAAGGTGAATTTTTGGCAAATGTTTTTTTTAACTTATTTCATGCAACCCACATTTTTGTTAGAATAACTATTTTAATACTTTTTATACAAAATCAATATTCCCTTAGTCATTACTTTTTTATTTTTATTTTTGTTTCATATACAAACCTTGGTTAGTAAAATTTTAATGAGTCCGTTATGAATATAACAGAAATAAGCTATTTTGATGGCCCCATTATAGTCCTGTAAACGTCATATTTGAAGTTTCACAATAAAGTATCTTCAACAATAATTCTTTGTATGGGTATTCTCAACAATATGCACTACTAATTTTTCAATTTAATTGAGTATTTTTTATTTTATTAAAAAAAATTGATTAACTCAGTCAAATTTCATGGTTAATCTCATTGTGAATTTATTTCAAATTCCATAACAAAGTTTGTTTAATGATAATTCATATATTACTTGTTGCTTTCAGGGTAGGATTTTGTGTTTGGTTTTATTTATGTACTGCCCAGTTAATAATTAAATTTTAAATCTTTTTATGGCATCCCACTTAAAATGTGATTAACACATAATTGTATCAACAACGATTCACTCGTTAGTCATTTAATTTTTTCCACAGAATTCCATTTTTAGATGAAGATGTTGTTTCTTTTTTAAACGAATTGTCCATGTGTGAAAAAACCAATCTTTATTTGCCAAGAGGTATTGGAGAAAAAGTTTTATTGAGAATTGTTGCAAAACATTTTGAACTAAATGTTTCAGCAGTGTTGCCAAAGCGTGCAATACAGTTTGGAAGTAGGATTGCTAAACTAGAAGGTTTGAAAGAGAAAGGCTCTGATAAATGTGAAAGATTGTAAAAATATATTTATGTAATCAATATGCTTTTTACTTTCCTTTTATTTATTAAGCTGTTACTAACTACTGTTTTCAATGACTTTATTGCTTCACCACATATCCGTAATTTTCTGCTGCAATTGTGTTTGATATTAATAGGCAGGTTTTCTATTAAGTTTATTTATAGTGAATTAACATATAAAAAGATGATCTTCACTTAACAAGATCTCCAGCCACACTTAGTTAGTTCAATTCAAGACTTAACATGTGATCAAAGGATGTCATCTAAATGTGTCATGCTTCAATAACATGTTACTTTCTAAATAGGTGAGAACTCCTACAATTGTATGTGTTTCGACCTATAACATCTCGCTCCATAGGGGGGGGGGTTATTCACATTGGATGCTTAAAATAAGCAGCCTTTGCACTATATATATATAGATACAAATTGTACTCAACAACTTTACGACCTCATGCAAACTAAAACGTTTTCAAACCAATATAAAAGGAAGAAGCTAAACAAAGATTTATTGGTGACAAAAAAAGATGATCTTCACTTTACAAGATCTCCAGCCACACTGTGTTAGTTCAATGTTGAACTAACCCACTTCAAGATGTCATCCTTCAATAACATGTTACTTTCTAAATAGGTGAGAACCCATACAATTGTATGTGTTTTCGACCTATAACAATTGTTTGAATATTTTTTTTCTGAAAGCATAACAGTTGAACTTCGTTTTAATATTTTTACGACGAATTTATTTATCAGTTAATTTACATAAAAGCATGTTTTGCTTATTTTTTTACAATTTCTCAATCTAATGTGAGATTAATCGTGGTAGCATAGGCTAGCATCTATGGTTAAATTGTATTCTAGTCTATATTTGTTTGTTTCCTTTCGATAAGTTGTAGAAACAGATGTTCTGATTATGTTTGTTAGAAAAAAAATTCTTATATGCCTAATCAAGTGCACTATTTTCATTTAATGGCTAGCATTCAGGGCTACCACTGCTTGGGGTTTCATCCAAGATCTTACGTTTTCGTTCTATTTATGTGGTTTTAATTTGAAAGCTGTCAAAGTCTTGGATTTTACATCTCTAATGGGCAAAAATTCTAAAAAAAAATCAATTTTTCTCTATTTAAAGCTGTTTATTTTCAACATAAAGTAGCAGGTTAAACATATTAAGCACAAAATCTAAAAAAAATACCTTAAAGCAGTCACCAGTTGCTGCTTGCATGTTTTGTGGGGCTTAAACGTTATTTAGAAAGCACGTCATTCATATTTTTAGATAATTGATAGCAGTTTGGTTAGTCCCTAGGTTTTCGTTAGAATATATTGGGCAACATGGGAGTATATTGTTCATAAATTGGGAAGGTGAACAGAGCACTCCCAGAAGGTTTTTGATCTGTTAAAATTGAATGTAATCCAGTCTTTTCGACTGAGTGAGGTGCTATTGTGAAGGTTGCAATGTTGGTATACCTCATCTTAGCCTCTATACCGATAGATATTTATTGTCAAGGCTTTCTTTCAGTCACAAAGCTATTGAATTACCTCAACTGAATTACTTCGTGATCATGGAGACGCTGTATCTACAATACAACTTGAAATCTTTGATCAAAAGAAGAAGAAGAAGCTGTTTCTGTGAATAAGCATTAATACCACAAATCTTCTGTTTTAATGCCACTAAAATGATAAAATTGTATTTTTTTAAAGATTTATTAATGCTTAATTAAAACTAACCTCATCCTCTTATGTGCTACCAAAATGGGGTCATTATCAATTTGTCGAAATTGATTCCTCCGAAACATCATTTTGTCAAACTGTAATTCTTCAAAAAATTATCTGATTACAATTTCTAGAGAATGATATTTCGGAGGAATCAATTGCATAGAAAACAATTCGATAAATTGATATTTCTGAGAAGGCAAGTTTTTGTAATGTAATTTATAAATATTTAATATTGCATTTATAGAAATATAAATCTGCCGTATTGCTTTCTTCGAAATATCAATTTGTCGAATTGTTTCCTCAGAAATATCAATTTATCAAATTGGTTACGGTCAGAGGCAGATGCAATCTGGCAATTTGTAGCGAAAAGCTAAACATCTAGTAATTTGTTGCTACCTGCTAGAACTGATTAACACATCTATAGTAGGCTTTAGCCGTATTTCATATTTTTGTTGTTAGATACATATATTTACTTATAAATAAAATTTCACAAAAATGTGCTGTCCTATGTATTAAAAACTTATTTAACAGTTAATAATTACATTTATTTTACTCACCATGTATTTCACGAAATAAATTTATGAAATTTTTTTGGGGTGTCTAGAAAATTGAAGAAAACGGATGCAATGTAGCGCTAGATTGCATTTAAATTTCGCTACAAATTACTAGATTGCATCTGAATTTCGCTACAAATTACTAGATTGCATCTAAATTTAGCTACAATTTACTAGATTGAATCTGCATCCGACCATAACCAAATTGAGTCATTGGTCAGGGTCAGATACAGCTACGGATGCGAATACATCTAGTCTGCAGGTTTGACTAGAAATATTCGCATCCGCAACTGCATCCGACCATAACCAGTCTAACATTTTCAATAATTACAAAATGTTCAAAACATCATAAAAAACTTCAAACTTTTTCATTTTTGTCTTAGGAATGAAAACATTACAAGCAGCCAAACAAGAGTATTTTCTATGAACCTAAAACGAAACATTTTCAATTTTAAATTGAATTCACTGTATGTTAAACATTTAATTGTAGATATGAGTATTAAAATTATACATCTTGTTTCAGAAATACTACAAGTACATTATGTTCAAATTTCATTTCATAAGTACCCTACTGGCAGGTTAGGTTAGGTTTGTGTGTTGAGCATTATATCTTTTCATCGACACTCATTTTTCTCAACCTTCGTGTCGAAGTTTCTAATTCTTTCTTTCTTCTTTGCCACATCGTCTTGGCTATTGATTTGTTGATTTCATCTTTTTGGAACAACACCTTCGACATTTTTTATCATCATCGTCTCCATCAATCATAAATCTTACTCTGAGATCACCCATAATAGAATACTTCAGTAAGAAGTGAATCAAATATTCATTATCTGTTCCACACATCTTCTCTCTTCTTCTCTTTTTACCCAACCATTTAGTTCTTGATTTAAATTGCAGACCCATATCTTCAATCGTCATTATAAAAAATCCTTTATCTCGAACTTCCCTCTTATATACCATCTAATAGACATATCTTACTTAATCCTAGTTCCTTCTTCAACTCTGCTTCGTTATATTCATTGGCAAGACATTTTTTTTCTTTTTCGCGTCATGCCTTTCACCACATAAATATTTGTATCCATTATCTTCAAATACTCTTTAATAGATTCGTACCATATACTTTTTCACCCCCTTAATTCATATTATTTAAAAAAATATTATTTTCACAAATTTGTTTCGATTGTCTTCCATTACAGTATACTAGTACGTACTACTTCTAAGATATTCTATCCTTATTTTCAAATCCAATAACTTCTCTAAATTCCTCAATCGGTGTGTATTATGGGGTTCTCATAATGGATATGTATACATATCCATTTCTTGTTTCTGGAGTCTTTCTATTTCCTGTTTGTTGTAAGAAATAATTTCTTCGCAGTACGCCACTCTTGGAATAGCTACATACTTCTAAATTCTTTCCCAATCAGAATTCTGTTAACACTGGGTACGGTCAGGTGCAGATGCAGATGCGAAAAATTGCATCCAAACCTACAATTTTCTAGACTTTGTATCCCGTCTGGCAACTCGTTATTCAACCGTGAATTTACTATGTGTTACGAACATTATCAGTATCGATGATTTTTAAAACACCATGTTTTAATCGCAAGGTTAATGGTTTATTTATAGTTATTTTATTCCAAAATAACTTTTTAATTATGTAAAATGTATTTATTTTTTATGAAATAAAATTTTGAATACGATCAAAAACAACGTACACTTTAAAATAGAAAAATACTTTTTGGCATTCTGTTGAACTGATAAAGTTCGTAACACTCAGTAAATTCGCGGTTGTAAAACGAGTTGCCAGACGGGATGCAAAGTCTAGATTCATGGATGCAAAGTCTAGAAATTTGTAGGTTTGGATGCAAGTTTTAGCATCTGCATCGATCTGCATCCGACCGTAATCCTTATACACAGTTATCATGCTTGTCAAGTCAACGCCAACTCTACTGCAGACCTTTTACATCAAAATCCCTATTACACTATACGTTCTTGACCCACCTTTCTTGATACGGGACTAACTTTCTTATCGTTTGATCAATGTCAAAATATATGATCTATGATCAAAAAAGTTGATCGGAGATGCAGAAAAGTTAGGTAGCTATCACAATTATGGTTGATATCTATGTTACCAGTTGTCTTTCCAATGGTTTTTGTAATAGTAAAACTTTTATTGCAAGTAACACGGGAGGCCTGTAATAGTGTCGGCATTTGTCAAGTTCGTCAGTCGTTCATACTTATTAACCTGATGTCCATGTATTCATTATATACATTTTCCTTGTCCAAGTATTACTCCTATATATTTTATCTTTTCCTTCACATCCACTTATTAAATTTGTTTTGGTTTTATCTTTTTATTTTTTATACTCATTTCACACTGTGTTGTATTCGTCTCTAGAAATAATAATCAGCAGTATTTTTCAATAACGTGATCATGCCAGCGATTTACTTTTCTCATTTTTGTAGTGAATACACTATATTTCCCTGTTTTTAGGGAAATCTCTTGGATGAACTGCCATTATTTCAGCAACCAATGTGCCGTTTCTTCTCTCGTGTTATTTAACTAATCAGGTACGTTGGTTTTGTTATTTTATTATGATTATTATAATGTATGATTAATTACTTTAATTCTAAATCTTTAATATGGTAAACGTATAATCTGCACAACAAATGGCAGTCCTGCGAAATGAACAAATGTCTGTTAAATGAAATAAATGATTTTCATAATTTAACATGTGGAAAAATTGCGAGCGTTCACTTTCGAGTTAAAAGTTTTCGATTTTAACATAAAAACCCAATTTTCGCTCCTAAAATATTGCTTGCAGTTTTAGTTAAGCTGCAAGTTCCTTTCTGAAAAATATGAAGTTGTTAAATGTCGAATAAATTGCAATTTCCCCAGGGACGGTACAAAGTTTTGGTTTTGCAATGCTGGTTAAAAATTTAGACTCGTTGAAAATTTGGTAAGCTCGTTGTTTTGTTTTAGAAATTTTAATAAACCTCACATTCAAATGCGGTGAAAATTCAGTTTAGAGACTATTTTTATTTTGAAATTTACTTCATAAATAGTTTTAAATTGAAATAGGTGAATTTAGCATTACCGTGACCACACCTAACCTTACGGCTTACCTAACCAGTGCGTCAAACGGGGACATTTTTTTTCGTTCTCCAAATATTCACCATACATTCCATAAATGTTCTCCAGGCAGAGATTCATCTGACCATTTCTCTTTAAAAATAAATCAATTGGGTGAAAGTTACGAAGATCGACACGTATCTGTACGAAAACGGCATATTTGGAATTTACGATCTGGCACCAAGAGTTCGATTGAAATACAAATGTAATTTCACAATTTGTGAAATAATAATAATAATAATAATTCATTAAATGATAATAAGAAATAATTGGAATATAATGATGAATCAACCTAAAATTATTTAAATAAATATTCGCCAAATA
>JARUHE010224641.1:0-13284 GCA_031471125.1 Archaeomysis grebnitzkii | reverse complement strand
TGCTTTGGGCCCATCTTTGGGTGCATAGTCCTTGGCTCTTCCAGAGTGAAACTTTTGTCTGTTCCAGAATTTAGGTTATTTAGTGGGTCCAACTCCCACATAATCTACCAGTTAGCCTTGCTTATAGACTGAGTTGGTAGTTATCAAGCGATTTCTTTCCTTGGTTTCGGTCCCCAAAAAAAGAAAAAAAGTGTTTAAAGTTTTTTTACAGTATGTAACGATCATATGACCCGCAAAGGTCACTCTGCACAGCTTTACACTGTAGTTTGTATAATAACTTAGACCTAAGTTATACCCTAATGTGTACTGGCAATATGTAGCGCTCCCTTGAAGCTGGAGTAAGCTAAAACTATCATTACTATTAGTAATACCAATTACAATATTAAAGAAACAAAATATTTTGAAAATTGGAAAAAATCTTTCTTAATAATAAAACTTTCTATCATATTATGTTATAAATTATATAAAGACAATTGCTTTTATCATCAATTTTGCTACCAATGTCGTAACAATAAATTTAGTTGAACTTTTGATTTACACTATAAACTAACACTTTTTTTTGCACTACTATGAACTTTTGCAATAATTGTCGTTATATTTTACTGACCTTTGGATAACATGAAGTATATCTATTTGGAAAATTAAGTAACAAACGTATCATTTATGATTTTAAAGAATTATTTATAAAATAATCAACTGTAAAACATATGTCATTTATAAATAAATTTATAAATAGCGTAGATATAACATTAATAATATTTTATACATTTTATGTAAAAGGACCTCACTGATAATGAACATCTAATTATCAATTTTATATAAAAAAAACCATCCAATGTTGGATTTGATGCACATATTATAAATTCGGCTTAACATTTACAAAAAGTTATATTTATTTAACGTCTTAGCAAGAAGTTGCAAAAAAAACATGTGCATTACTTAAATAAAATTAGTGTAGTATAAATTTATATTTTAACAAATGTTAGATTAAAACTTTTACATTTAAATTTTTGTTCTAAAATAAAAGTTTTCTAGCACATATGCCAAACAAAAATAATGGTTGTATAGTGAATTTTAGCCATAACAACTAAAAATAGAAAAAAATAGTTCATATATTTTAGGCCTATATACACGTCAATGGGTGTGACGTTGGTCTGTTTTTTTACCGTTTTTATTATTGAATTCAATATTATTTTTTTGTTTTTGTGCGTCGCTAGCTGTGATGCACTTGATTGGTTAGGCAGATAACTGTGATGCACTTGATTGGTTAGGCAGATAACTGTGATGCACTTGATTAGTTAGACAGATAACTGTGATGCACTTGATTGGTTAGGCAGATAACTGTGATGCACTTGATTGGTTAGGCAGATAACGAAAGTAGGGTCAGTCAGGCGTGAGAAAGGGCATCCTTATAGAAGTGTTGTCGTAATAACCTGTATACTAGATTAAAATTATCTTACGGTCATGTAACCGAGAAATTGTATACGATGCTAAGTCATCTACCATATTTATGGTAATGGTACCAAACATATTATCACACACAGTTACGTTACGATTTTTTGAAATATATGGTAAGGCAGACGAATTTTTGTTTACCTTTCCATAGTTACCATAAAATGTATGGTAAGGTAGAGTAATTTTGGTATACTTACCATAATTACCATACATTATTACTATAAATTATTACCATAATTACCATAAATTATTACCATAATATAATTACCATAAAATATATGGTAAGGCATAAATTATTACCCTAACTACCATAAAACGTAAGGTAAGGTAGAGCAATGTTGGTATACTTATAATAATTACCTTAAAATGTATGGTAAAGTAGATGAATTTTGGTATACTTACAATAATTACCATAAAATGTATGGTAAAGTAGATGAATTTTGGTATACTTACTATAATTACCATAAAATGTATGGTAAGGTAGAGGAACTTTGGTTTACTTACCACAATTACGGTTGATGATATAAGGTATGTTACCATGTTAGCCTTGCTTGCAATCATTGGTTGTTTAAAATAGTTTAATATTATAACAATTATATTAAATGTGAACATTCAGTTTTATATAAAAAAAAATATTTCTTCAAATAAATTTAGAAACTTGAATTAAGTTAATGATCTGATATCCTCAGTTGTTAAGAGTTTACTTCCCAAACTACATAAGCTATTAAATTTCACTAACGGTTGATTTTAAGGTACAGTTTGCTAAGACTTCATTGTTTTAAGAGCGAGCTCTGAGAAACGGTCCGTAGAAGTTGAGAGTTTGAATTAAATATATTAATATATTAACATATTAACATATTAATATATTAAATATATTAAATAAATTAAATGTATTGAATATATTGAATATATTGAATATATTGAATATATTGAATATATTAAATATATTAAACATATTAAATATATTAAATATATTAATAAATCCATATATTAAATATATTAAATGTATCAATATATTAATTAATTAAATATATTAAATATATCTAAAATAATCTTAACTAATAAAAAAACATTATGAAATATATTGACAACTAAAATAAGTTGATAAAAACTTAAAACTAAATTATAAGTTGTATTTTGCATATCAAATTATGATAATCAATAAAATATATTAATATTAAATTAGTTTAATTATACAAAAATTATTTCTCATTTAAATACAAATACTGTTACTTTATTCCAAAAAATGATTATGATTGATAGCCTGTATAATGTTTATGTAAATATCATAAAAACGAAGGTTTTAACAAACAGAGGTCATTGTACGGAAAAAAGTAAACTTTTAGAGGAACTTCCATATTGTAAAGTACTATTATAAGGCTTATTAAATTAAAGTTAGACTTAATTTGAAAGATTGGCAAAAACCTAGTTTAGATCCCAATAAAACATGAAAAATATTAATATTTCACTTATTTTGTGAAATAGTACCTTACCTTACCTGACATAAATAAAAAATAAAGGTTGCCATTGAAGAACTAAAAACCTACCTAAATTGATAGTACTTTCT
Organism: Archaeomysis grebnitzkii; assembly: GCA_031471125.1. NCBI lineage: Eukaryota > Metazoa > Arthropoda > Malacostraca > Mysida > Mysidae > Archaeomysis > Archaeomysis grebnitzkii. Next base: position 10,262 of record JARUHE010224641.1, on the reverse strand, counting down.
TGTTAAAGTTGATAAATTTGATTATGGGATTTAAGGTTTTATATTTAATTTATATTTAATTAGTTAGAAGCTGAACACATTATTTAAGACAATTATAACTAGTCTCACATTTAAAACGTAAGCTATATATATTATATTGATCCAGATAATATAATGCTGAATATATTACACTGTTATTGATTGTTTTAAAACAAAAGTCAAACATTGAAAAATTTAAATTTTATTTTATAATATTAATGAAAGCTAATAAAAAATTCTCAAAAATTAAAAGATTTCTCCACAGAATGTAAAATAAATTATATGAATAAAGGAAGTAATTAATAAAAATTGTTTATAATTAAGAAAATAATTTAACAATTATAAACAAAAATTTTAATTAGGGATCTATTACACAAATTGAACTGAATTATTTTCACGAACCTGTTGTATAGATAAATTTGATGATGTTAATAACAAAATAGGCGATGATGATGATGATAATTATAAGGAAGACCATGATGGTAATGGTATAGGTTAAAAACTATAAATATGAATATAATAAAATATCGACAATGATAATTATAACAACATTCATATAATATATTTATTATGATAATGTTTTTTAATAACCATTAAAACCTTCTAAAATAGTTAGAATGTTTTATTTACTAAATCAAACTAAACCTATTTTAATTTGTTGAACGTAATTGTATTAATTCAAGAATCACAAGTTAGAAAAAGCAGTACATACAATTAATTTGAAAAAAAACAATTTTGATCATAAGGGAAGGTGAGTGACGTAAATCTGGCAGACTTGAATTAACCAGAAGGTAAGGTGAAGCACTATATACCGACCACATAAGCACCAATATTCACTTCGAACCTTTTTAAAACAACAATAAAAACTGAAACATGAAGTATGATAATCTCTTTGATATTCTACATGAATTAAAGTCCCAATTTATTAATTATTCAGTTAATCTTATGTGTTTTTTTAAAATGCTGGGAGCAAATGTATGTGGACTCGACCATATTTTCTAAAATACTAACTACAATGGTGGTCGTAATTTACGACCCCCCCCCACCCTCGAAAACTAGGTTTGTCCTAATTCAAAACCTAAGAAGTACCCCTAAAATTGGGGTTGTTTGAGATCTTTACGAACTTAAGAAAATCCTCAATTGAAAGTTTCTAAGGAGCCATATGAAGGAGTTTTTATTCATCAAACTAAAAACAATCCTACTACCAACCTAATAAAGCTAATACAAAGGTTTTCTAAAAGGTACATCGACACAATTTTGTGCCGAACATATTACAAACGTTTGTTATAAGATGCATACACCACAAGTTTGTGACAAACTTAATACGAATGTTTGTTATAATGTAGCATCGATGTACATCAACACAAGTTTGTGAAACTTGATAAGAACCTTCGTTGGTGAATTATTTAATAAATTGTCTTAAAAACTTAGAGTTAAGTTTATAAAGATCTTGAAACAACCCCATTTTTATGGAGTACGTTAGGTTCAGCTCAGGTTTTTAATTAAAATAAACTTTAAAAAAATGTTTTTTCAATATCTTTTCTGGGGGGTAGGGGATATCTTCACCCTGCTATTAAATCTTAACTTTTTCTTGATTCAATCAAAATCTTATAACATTATGTCAATGTGATTGAATTACAAAAAAAGTTGACTGGATCAAGAAAAAGTTGACTGAATCAAGAAAAAGTTGATTGAATCAAGAAAAAGTTGATTGAATCAAGAAGAGTTGATAAATAAAAAATGACTAGGCGGAGATAATGAATTAAAGCTGTGAATTTCAATTTTATTTCACTCAATGCTAGTCGAACGCTTATAAATGTAACGTTGATTTACGTCAAAGAGTCCAATGACTGTAAAAGCTTAAGATATACAATTGACAACTTAAGTTGTGTTTCATACATTGATTCTCAATAGGTTCGATACATCATACAAATTCACATTTACTTCATATTTTATAAAAAACAATAAAAAATGCAACCGATTATAGCTTAAAAACAAAAGGTTTCAGAATAAAAAATGTTTCAACATAAATATATATTTTGAAGTTCAAGGTCAATTTCATGATCAAAGTTAACGTCTGAAAGTGTCAGAGTTGAACATAAATCTGTCGTTTCAAACACTTATTATATGATCAAATATGATAAATACATATTAGTAATTTATAAATGTTTTGCTGCCAAATTATTTCATTTTTAAACATTTTTTATTTAATGTTTACAGAGTATTCTAAATTGAAGAACCACATTGACTTTAATTGCGCTATTAAATTATTTATTACTTGAAATAGAAACTAATTGACATATAAATATTTTCTTTTAGTAATGAAGAACGCATCAATGTGAAACTTTTGATTAAAATCGAGATTTTTTACACTGATTCAAATGTTTAAAAAAATAACTACAGTATTAAGGAAACAAATTTATTAACGTAAACACAAATCGTGGAAGTCGCTTATTTATTTAGACTTGTGAATAGGGATAACTATTTGAAAAAATCCGAAATAGAAACGTATAAATTTATTTCACAGTCATAAATATTAAAATCTTAACTTGACCTTCAAGACATGTTGTAATTTTCATACTATGAAATATCATGAAAATAAATCTGTTTTTTTTATTAAAACAATTGCGAAATTATAAACTAGAACAAGCTCCACGATCATCTTGCTACTGTTAACAAATATATATTATTTGATTTTTAAAACATTTCGGAGTTTAAGTTAAAAATTTGAGATTTTTTCATAATAATCGACTATTCGAAAAGTTGTCAATAATATGGCTCTATAAAAATAAAACTATCTATTTTAAAATTTCTAATGAAACACACATTATGAATATGAAACTTTTATTTAATAAAAAAAGGTAAATAAAATAGACATAGTCTTTGAAAACATTCAGTTGTAATAAAACCACAAATATATATCAGCATCAGTGTATTTTGATTTGAATTTATGTGCACTGCGGTATACTTGCGCAGAGTAGCTTGGAATCTGTGGAGATTAATTGGGTTTCTTCAAAGACAGTGAGTTGGTATTCACAGTTATTATATTATTCAATTTTTCAATAAGTTTAATCTATATTATAGATTCTTTTATGGGTTGCACATATTTATAGCATTGCCAGTCTTATATAATTATATACGTGAAAACAGCTTTATAATATAAAAATGTTGATCTTCTTATTTACAAGAAAAATCTTATATATATTTACTTTTAAGAAGCCAATACCAAATGGTTATATTAATGTTGTCACAACGTTATTATAAAATTATTCGAAAATCTTATAACATTTATACAACGTTGTATTTTGCAAAACCTTTGTCATTGGAATTAGTATAGAAGCCAACGTTGTATGAACATCTGATAACTTTGTTTAAACGTTATAACAACTTTTTCTACACATTTTACTCAAACCAATTTCAATACATCGTTATATGAACGTTTTTAAAATAACGTTGTTTGAACCAACTATTGATTAACATTTATGAAACGTCTGTTTATAATTATTCCACAACAAACCTGTACTCAACGTTATTGTAACGTCGTTTATGTAACCACAGATTAACAAACGTTGACGTTGAAACAACGTTGTTTTAAAAATGTTCACACAACGTTGGCTTCTATAGTAATTCCAATGACAAAGATTTTGCAAAATGCAACTTTTTAATACCGTTGTATTAGGTTTGCTGATTAACAAACCTCAGTTCAACTCTCAAACAATGGTTGAAACGACGTCGGTCGCCCACTAGGTATAGCATTACTGTATTACAAAACTCAGTATGAAATGACGCCATAAGCCAGCTTGTGTATTGACTCTTTCAGCCCAAAGTAAAAATATATTAATATTGTCAAGTTTATTTTGGGACGTATTTCATTATGCAACAAATAAGATTTTATTTTAGCAAAAACATAACTTTTCAGTAATTACAAACACCAGTTTAAAATATTGATTTAAGTAACTATTATAAGGAATTGAACTGAAATTGTAGTTTATTAAAGTAATAAAACATTAAATTGATTATTTTGTCATGACAAACAATCATAATTAGAAAACAATGATTTATGCTTTCTTTTTTTGTGAAAATAATTTTATACACATAAATAGAGCAAATTAAATTATATCTATATCTAACTTTATGAATATTAATTTACTCAAAAAATTATTATCTATATTTATCGTATATCTATTTTATGAATACTAATTTACTCAAAAAATATTATATAGATCTATATCTAGTTTTATGTATATTTAATTTATTAAAAATTTTTATATAGATCTATGTCTAGTTTTATGTATATATAAGTTTATTCAAAATATAATATATATATACAGTATATCTATATCTACTTTCATATACTGTATATTTAATCCACTCAAAAAATATTATATAGATCTATATCTAGTTTTATGAATATTGATTTACTCAAATATATCTAGTTTGATGTATATTTAATTTATTCAAAAATGATTATATAGATCTATATCTAGTTCAATGTTTATTTAATTTACTCAAAAAATAATATATAGGTCTATACGTAATTGCATGTATATTTAATTTACTCAAAACATATCATATAGTTCTAAATCTAGTTTTATGAATATTAATTTACTCAAAAATATTATATAGATCTATATCTAGTTTTATGTATATTTGATTTATTCAAATATATTATATAGATCTATATCTAGTTTTATGTATATTTAATTTAGTCAAAAATATTATATATATTTCTATTTAGTTTTATGTATATTTAATTTATTCAAAAATTATTATATAGATCTATATATATATATTTTTTTGTATATTTAATTTACTAAAAAAATAGTGTATAGATCTATATCTAATTTCATGTATATGTAATTTACTCAAACAATATTATATAGATCTACAGTATATATAGTTTTATGAATATTAATTTACTCAAAAATGTTATATAGATCTATATATAGTTTTATGTATATTTAATTTAATCAAAAATGTTATATAGCATTAGATCTAGTTTTATGTATATTTAACTTATTCAAATATATTATACAGATCTATATCTAGTTTTATGTATATTTAATTTAGTCAAAACATTATTTAGATAATTGAAAGAGAAAACCAAAATAGACAAAGATTAACTATTATAGAAGCTATATTAATAAGAAAATTTAAACTTTTTATTAATGAAAAATATTTACAGTTTGATAATACATTGAAAATTATAAACAGTGATTATAAATATACGAACTTCGCTGACTTAGAACATATCGGTAAACAAACATTGATCAAATGTACAAAAGGGTGGATGAAACACTAGAGCAAAACCTAACTTAGTAAAGCGAATACCTGAACTAAAAGAACTAAGCTATGCAGCTGGAAGTTATATATCCAACTGTAAAAGTGTACAAATAAACGACTTATTAAAAGAATATCACGAAATGGTACAAAAAATAATCAAAATAATGCCAGAGTTGAAGGAAATTTAAAAATAGAACTAGATGAAGTAAATCAACAAACCGTAAAACATATTCAAATTAGTCATAAGAGAAACCTATTAAACCGTAGAATAACTAAAAAACATAAAATTTAAACTCACTCAAAATAATAATTGCCTGAAGAGCTATTGAATTAGGGAAATCTAGATTGCCAATATATCGTAAATAAATTTTATAATAATGTTAAAACTCATACCCGTCTTATCGAAAAAGCTCATACAAAAAAGATTAAAACTTTATAACATATATAACATCTCAAAACCTCTTTGAATTTGTATATATATATATATTTATATATATATTTGAATACATACATATACAATATACATACGTGTAAATTGTCCAGTTTCCTTATAAAGGTATGTACTACACAGTATATTTTTAAATATGCACTTAATCATATTGCAAATAATAAATGAATGAAAAAAGTGTATTACAATTTTATTGTTTTTATACACTATACAAAACATAAAAAATAAAATGGCTTACAAGGAAATAACAAATTGTAATTAAAAATAATTAATAATTTATTCAAACAAAAGATTCACAAATCTTTTTTAGTATTTTTCTTTCATGATAAAAATTAGTTTTGGATTAGAAGCTTTCAAATTATAAACTTTTTAATTAAATTAAATCTTTTAATATTCAAATTTTCTTGGAAATCAGTGTGTAAATAAATTATTTACATGCGCATACGAAATCGGTCTAACATTAAATTTTATATTTTATTTATTTTTATAAATTTTATTTTTTAATGCCAAGAATATTCTATAAAATATAAACTATTATGTGTTTGTTTTTAATTTGAAAACTATTAAAAGTTAATTTCAATGTTAAGTGATATTCGTTTGATTAGTATTGCATGAGTACCATTAAATAATTAGTCATGTGTACCAACATTAACTTTAATGTATTTCAGTTCTTGATGGGGGATGCAAAGGTTAAGGTTATAGACAAAAAATTATTATTGATTTATTGTCATGATTTTTAGCATTGAAAAATATATCCATATATTAAGAAATAATATGAAGAAAACTTTAGTTAGTTATATTTCAACCAGTTCCCAGATTAAGGAATTGCTATTGAGAATCATGAAAATGTTTTCTAATGTAACTTTTTAATACCATTAGCACAACCATGGCAAATACAATAAGGTATGGTACGACATATCCTCCATGGCTGCTTCATATTGTGTTGCACTCGTGTGTGTGTTTATGCATGCATGGTTGTATGTTTTATAAGGTGTTTGAGTGTGTTTGTTTACATTTGAGTGTGCTTGTATGTGTTTGTCTTTTTATGTGCTTGTACTTTTTGTATGTATTTGTGCATGTTTGTGTGTGTGTTTTTGAAGATTGTTTAAGCGTGTGTGCTTGTATTTGAAGGGTTTTTGAATGTGTGCGTTTGAGTGTGCTTGTATGTGTTTGCGTTTTGTGTGTTTATGTGTGTACGTGTTTGCTAGTATGTTTTTGAAGGATGTTTAAGTATTTTCGGTGTGTTTGTGTAAGTTTGTATGTTTTTGAGTTTGTTTGAGTGTCCTTGTATGTGTTTGTGTATGTATGATGAATATATCATTCTGAGCTAATAATATGACTCGACATAAATTGATGTCAATTAAATAATATAAACAGTTTTATTGGGTTTGCGTGATGCGTTTCAAATGTCCTCGATTTCATATCAATATTTTAAAAGGAGTTTATTTTAACCAAAATAAATCAAATTTATGAAATATTGTATAAAAATAGAATAAAAAGTAATAAAAGTCAATCAATTTTATATTTTTATTGCGAATAACATTTTCATGCCGGTTTTCTTAGATTGTGGCCAACATATTTACTTTAACTTTTTACTTTTTTATATTTTTAAATTGTTCTTTTTTATGTATTACATTAAATGCTATTTGAGTCTTCAATATCACTTAAAAAGCCTAAATTCAATCTATAAATTCAAATAATGAAATTATACGCTAAATGTTTCTATAATTTTTGTTTTTGTTATGAAAACATTATTGCTTTCATTATGAACTGTAATTCTTAAAATGAAACATACATCACAAACTTAATTGATTGAATATATCGAGGTACTCAGCATAATATTCATGAAACAAAAACAGGTTAAATGTTTTAGATATCAAGTTAGCCTTTATAACAATACTTTTAAAATAATTCGTTTTCTTACCAGCAAATTTGTAAAGTTTTGTATGTCAATAAAGCTTTTGAAATATTATTTTTTTTGTTACGGTGTAGAGGCTCGGCGCGAATATTTGAAAAAAAACAAGTTATACTACATATAGGTCATATTTGATTGTGCTAGCGATAGCTGTCAATAGCTATCTGTAGCACATTCAAACGCAACCATTGTTGCAAAAAGAACCATTTGAAAATAAAACATCGTTCCTAGATTCTTTCAAAATTAATATTAATTTTGAACATGCATGAAATATTTTTGGGGTAAAAGTTGATAGATTTAAATGTCCTTTGGTCACCTTTCGCAAAAATGTATAAAACATAGTTTTCTCAGTAATCTAAACTTTCTAATATAGTTTAAAGAAGTAATGTTATTTTTTGCTAACTTGACTAACTTTTATCTCTACGACGGTAAAAATTAGCAACATTAAATTAACTAAACTGTGTTAACAGTGCACACTTTCCTGTTGATTCAATCTTTATTTTTCATTGAAAATCGTACCACATTATACCAACTTTTTTGTGATTCAATCAAAATCGTACCTCATTGTACCATTGTGATACAATTTTGATTGAATTATAAGAAAGTTGATTGAATCAACAAAAACGTATGCACTGTTAACACAGGTTAGTCAATTTGATGATGTCTACTTTGACTATCTTGGACATAAAAGCTAGTCAAGTGTTTTCAGTATATATTATTCACGATTTTAGACATGTAGGCTAAAACTTTTAAGATCAAATTAAAAAAGGCGTTTCTTACAATAACTATTGGGTATTGGATTCCTTCTGTTATGAAAAAGAAAAATGTGAATAAATCAATGGTATAAAACAGATCTGATAAGTAAACATTCAAGTGCAATTATTCAAATTTCAGAATATAAATTTAAATATATTCATTAGTTATACAAAAACCGTTGCTTTTCATTCATGTTTAACTTTCTTTTCTCGCGGTAAGTCACTTTTATAAAAAAAACTTTTTAGTTAATTATTAAGATTTGGAGAAAATATTAGTTTACAGAACCTTCAAAATTACGCAACAAAACATTGAGTTATTCAAATAGATGACAGCCAATTTATTTTAATTTTATGTTTAAATAAAAATAGATTTAATACACGTTGTTTGATTAATACCCTAACTAAAAATTGTAAAAATCTATAAACTTGAACATTGAAAGATAGAACAACACCAATTACATCGTTTGTTATACTCAACAGATTGATATTTAAAATTGCAACGTAATTTCACAGTTATGCATCGTATGTTGTACTGTTATACTATTTATACTTTTATATATTATTATAACTTTTATATTTTTATACTTTCATACTGTTATACTATTATACTATTATACTATTTATATTTTCATACTTTCATACTATTATACTGTTATACTATTTATACTTTTATACTATTATACTATTTATACATTCATACTTTCATATTATTATACTATTAGACTATTTATACCTTTATACTATTATACTATTTATACTTTCATACTTTCATACTATTATACTATTAGACTCTTTATACTTTTATACTATTATACTATTTATACTTTCATACTAATATAGTATTATACTATTTATACTTTTATACTTTCATATTATTATACTATTTATACTTTCATACTATTATACTATTTATACTTTTATACTTTCATATTATTATACTATTTATACTTTTATACTATTATACTATTATAATATTATAATATTATAAAATTATACTATTATACTATTATACTATTAGACTATTTATACTATTTATACTTTCATACTATTATAGTATTTATACTTTTATACTTTCATATTATTATACTATTTATACTTTCATACTATTATACTATTTATATTTTATACTATTATACTATTTATACTTTCATACTTCATACTTCATACTATTATACTATTAGACTAAACTTTTATACTATTATACTATTTGTACTTTCATACTATTATACTGTTTATACTTTTATACTTTCATATTATTATACCTTTTATATATTTATACTATTAGACTATTTATACTTTTATACTATTATACTATTTATACGTTCTTACTTTCATACTATTATACTATTAGAATATTTATACTTTTATACTATTATCAAATCAAATTTAGAAATTTATTCAGCGTCACAATAAAATAATTTCTCTTTACATTAAAATTTTTAAAACTACGGCATCAACTCCTGCATAAAAAAAATACTTTTATACTATTATACTATTTATACTTTCATACTATTATACTATTATACTATTTTTGTTTGTATACTTTCATATTATTATACTATTTATAATTTCATAATATTATACTATTTATACTTTCATACTATTATACTATTATACTATTATTATATTTATACTATTATACTATTTATACTTTCATACTATTATACTATTAGACTATTTATACTTTTATACTATTATACTATTATACTATTTATACTTTTATACTTTCATAATATTATACTATTAGACTATTTATACTTTTATACTATTATACTATTTATACTTTCATACTATTATACTATTTATACTTTTATACTTTCATATTATTATACTATTTATACTT
>JARUHE010224531.1:0-13284 GCA_031471125.1 Archaeomysis grebnitzkii | reverse complement strand
TATATATATATAAAATACAAAAAAAAAATTTCGTAATTCTATAAGTGGTAGCTATCCAAAATTTAAAAACCTATTATTTAAATAAATATTCATTTTGCAAAAAAAATTATTCCAAGATTTAAAAACAAAAACTATAAAATTAACTTTGTGAACAAATCCACCTCCGCATCCGCCCTAACAATCAACAGTGACTTATAGAGGCTTGACTTTGTCACAGCCTAAAAATAAATTTTTCAAAAACAGCATAAAACCTAAACTGTTTGAATAAAACCAAGTTTAACAGACAATTTTATTTAAGATAGATCATTCATAATGCATATATCTTTCATTTATGTTAAATAATTATTGCTGTGAAACTAAAATTAAAAAAATGTTTTGTCTACTTTCGAAAAAACACAAGTAACAATCAAGTAGATCGGTGTCTTACGTCTCCGCTAATAACTTTAAAACAAACAACAGCAAACATAAGTAGAGTGTTTATAAATCCACCTAATTTACAGAATGTCTTAGAGGGCATTACTGGTTGCCCTCAGTTTTCTCCCTTGAATGAAAACCAATGGAGTCTAAATACCCAGCCACTATAATGGGGACCGTATGTAAGTGATTTAATATAGATGTCTCTACTGGGAAAATTATGATATATCAATGAGATCATTCACAGAAGATATAAACTTGGCCGTGTGGGCAGAGTGGTGTGTTGGTTGGCAGTGTGGGCAGAGTGGTTTGTTGGTTGGAAGTGTGGGCAGAGTGGTATGTTGGTTGGCAGTGTGGGCGGAGTGGTGTGTTGGTTGGCAGTGTGGGCAGAGTGGTGTGTTGGTTGGAAGTGTGGGCAGAGTGGTGTGTTAGTTGGCAGTGTGGGCAGAGTGATGTGTTGGTTGGAAGTGTTGGGTGAGTGGTGTGTTGGTTGGCAGTGTGGCCAGAGTGAAGTGTTGGTTGACAGTGTGGGCCGAGTGGTGTGTTGGTTGGCAGTGTGGACAGAGCGGTGTGTTGGTTGGCAGTGTGGGCGGAGTGGTTTGTTGGTTGGCAGTGTGAGCAGAGTGGTGTGTTGGTTGGCAGTGTGGGCAGAGTGGTGTGTTGGCTGGCAGTGTGGGCCGAGTGGTTTGTTGGTTGGCAGTGTGGGCAGAGTGGTGTGTTGGTTGTTATACTTTTAGGTCTACTCGGTGTTCACCTATGAGTAAGCTTAGATGCTTATGCATTTATTTTTCTTCATTTTTATGAAGCAATTTGGACTTTATGAAGTAAAAAAATAAATTTATCAGACGACTAAGATCCCGACCTAATAGATTTGTCAATAATAATACAATGATGTTATTATAGTACGCAATTAAGTATAAGGTATCAGCTCCGCTTTAAAAAATTAATTAAATTTATTCTGATAAAGATGTGTCTATTATAGATATATCTGAAAAGTGAATACAACGGACGTATATCTCAATTACAAGGGCAATTCATTTCAGATGACCATGGCAGAATATGAGAATTATTTTTTTCAAGATTGAAGTTTATGTGGAACCTTCAAAAGCTGCAAGTTCCTTGATCGGAACGCACGTGAGGAGGTATAATACTGAACACACCCCCAAAACCAACACACCCACACACGCACACGTATATGCACACGTACACACACACATAATACACATACACAAACTTATACATATACATTTAAATATACATATATTTACATACGCATACACATATACCTACACAAGTATAAATAAGTGCTTGTATACAAGCTCAAATGATCACTTGCGCATACATGGACATATTCGAACACATATATGTCAAGTAAGTAGTCGGCACCATATTTTAAACACCTCGTACGTGTTATGTAATTGTACAACATCTATAAACAAATTTAAAGCCAAATACAAAATCACAAATACTTTCTATGAATTATTTTTGAGTGTGGTCGCTCTGTTTGTTTTTAGTTAGACTTTTTTTTTGCACTTTTAACAAAACTGTCTGAAAAAGCAAAATTATTCTAGCAGGTTTGTTAATTCAAGAATTTTTAATAGAACAATAATAATTATTGGAGATTTGGTCACATCTGAGGCCATGTAAGAGCCTATTGGGAAATAAACCAAAGTGATGAAATTGACGTCCCTTTATTTCTCCTATGTATTCCCAAAACACAAATTTTTACTCAAACAATTATTTTTGATTTTAAATTAAAAATTTTCATTTATTTTCTCAAATAATAAATTAAATGTCTTAAATAGTTTATTTTTCATAATTATTTTGATCTATCAGTACTGTCAGTCAATAAATAAGAACATTTTTCAATTAAAATTTATGTAAATATAGTTTTAAACTATTTTGTTCATTATTTTATTTTAAAATATTGAGACACAATTTTTTCATTTTTTTGTTCTAGTTCTGAAAAGTTGTTTAATTATTTTAAAACTTTATTTTAATTTGTTTTTCCTTTGACGAGGACTTTTGTTTATTGAGCGATAGTACGTAATTGTTTGACGCATCAAAACAGACAAAATGTAAAATATAAACACTATAATCTATTATTTTTTGTAAAATATTGTAAATATAAATAAATGTCATGTAATACCTGACATTTTCTCAGAAATAAATGGATTTTTGTTTTTTTGTTTTGTTTTCGACTAACTTTTATATCTAAGATAGTCAAAATTTACACCATCAAGTTAATTGACTAACTGTTGTTCACAGTGCATGTTTTGTTCATTCAATCAAAATTGTATCACATTGTAGCAATTTTATATCATTTTGATTGAGTCACAAGATAGTTGATTGATTCAAAAAGAAAGTTTGCACTGTTAACAAAGGTTAGTCAATTTTGACTATATTAGACATACAAATTAGTCAAGTGTTTTCAATGTAGGTTACATACTCACAATTTATCATTGGAGTAACGATAATTATTTTGTGTTATCATTGGAAATCTTAAATTTTATAATCAGATATTTTTCTATTATCCAACAAAACATTTGATTCGATTGATAATTATCCTCAGTTATCATTGTATTCTAACTATAACTATACATAATTATTTGAAGAGACAAATGATAGTTTCTTTTAAATTATTTCTATATGTTTACCTGTAAATGCCTGTAACATGTAAAGTTAACAATAGTTTTATGTATAACGACAGTAACTTAGGAATTATAAGGTTATAACTATGAAATACTATCTATCTGTGAGGTGATCAGTGTGAATGGTAAACATTAAATATTTTTCACATTGGACGGTGATGGACTTATGAGTTTGAAATACTTGGCAAAAATCTTATTTTCAAACGAAAGTAAATGAATGCATGGACATCAGAACACATCGAATGGCGTGAGATTATAAAACTATTATTATTAAATTATTTTTAGTATTATTATTTTGATTATTATTATTAGCATTACTATTACTATTATTAAATGAGGAATGAATCAGCGACGATAATATTTCAAGATCTCAACATCTGTCGAAAATGTTTGTTAATGTTAACAAAACGTTGACACTTTCATTACAGTGTTGACATAAATGGAACATAATGATGCAAAAAGGTTTTCCTTTTCAATAAACTAAACACATCTATTTTCTTACATTTGTTTGTTTATTTGTTCTAGAATTTTGAGGGCATAAAATGGAATATATTGCCACAAATTTTATTGTGACCTACTCGGTGTTAACTTTTTAATTGCAATTGTAACCAAACCTTTTCTATAGCACCATGAACATATACAAGAAACTACAGCGCTTTACATAAAAAACATTAAATATATTATAGAATATAAAAATGTATATATCTTACATCTCCATATAGCACACGACTTCATCCAGCATACATCCTCCTAAAATACACGAGTTCATACAACTCAAATTTCAATGTAACATATACTTTAACATAAACGAACTTCTCTACATAGTCTACATTCGAAACATTAGTTTTAAGGGCATTTTAAAATCCCCTCAAAACAGGTAAACGCTGGACGTTGAATGATTGGTAATTTATTTTAAATGTTCCAAGTACAGCAAATCAAACAGCTCGGGAAGATCACAAAGTTATCTGTGGAACGTATATATGCACCACGTCAGATATGTATGATAGAACCATCGAATGTAAATGTTTTACATTATTAATACAATATTATATGCAATCCTTTTTACAACTGACAACCAATGTATTTATTTCAACATTGGAGTATTTTTATCATATTTAGATGTATTTAAAACTATACACGAGCAGCCGGGTTTTGAACTTTGTGAGTTTTTTGCAACAGATATTTCAATAAATTATAGTAAATAATAAATTCAGTCACAAACTGGGATACGTGAGGCCGTATTCGTGGTATCCTATACAATCAGTAGTGTAATTTGGTACATCAATTATTTGTTTGAAGAAGCCATAACTAAATCGGATTTGCTAATTGTCTTACAATTTTGTCCGATATACTCACTCGAAACAAAATATTCTGAAAATAATATATTTTTATTTATGCCATTTGATTTTTTTTTCATTTAGTATTATTTTAGTCACCTATACATAAATCTCTGAGAAATTTCTTAAATGTATAAGTCACTTTTAATATACCACCAGATAATAATACAGGAAAGAAATACAAAAACAAACATGATTGAAATAACACAACCAGTATCCGTAAGTTTATGTTAAAAACTAAATACAACTGACAATAATTAGGTACGATTCCCATTACTACAAAAGGTCCAGTCCATAGATAAAGTAAGACCAAATAGGCAAAAGATTAAGGGAAATACTTGAGCAGAATTATAGCAGTGCATGTATAAAAATAAACAAGTCAGTGCCAAAGAACTAGAAAAAGGATGTCCATATTAGACAATTTAATGCTTACGCTAGCAAAGTTGGATTACACTCGCTGAGATTTCCTTAAAATTACATGAATTGAACTCTGGTCTTCTGAAGCTTAAATTACCAAATGACTCTTAAAATAAACATAGTTTCTTTTCTAGACGTGGTCTAATCTAACAGTTTAAATATTTTATAATAGTATATTTATTTTTCATTTCAGCCAAGTATAAATCAATGTAATTAACGTAACAATTGCTAAATAAGTAATTATAATGTATTTATACTTTAAGAAAAACGACTGATAGTCGCTTAAGACAACAAAGTAATACTGAATCTCGTAACCATTACCGACTGTAACAAACATGAGAACATATTTCTATACAATCTCAACTCAATATTTGATATTTCTATACAATCTCAACTCAATATTTGATATTTATATACAATCTCAACTCAATATTTGATATTTATATACAATCTCAACTCAAAATTTGGTATTTCTATACAATCTCAACTCAATATTTGGTATTTCTATACAATCTCAACTCAATATTTGATATTTCTATACAATCTCAACTCAATATTTGATATTTCTATACAATATCAACTCAATATTTAATATTTCTATACAATCTCAACTCAATATTTGGTGTGTAATAAATAATCTAGAACTTATTAAGTTATTTAATGTAGTTAGTTTACCTTTTGTTTTATTTTCTTCTATGGCTTGCCTAGACAAAAACGAGTTATGATTGAAGTACTGAAGAATGCGGAGAATAATGAACAATATATTACAGCAGGACATCCGGAACTTCCGGTTGCGCCTCGCTCACTTTCACACTTCAATTGTTTTGTTGATTTCAACTTTTTACTTTTGCCATTAAACACATACGGAGTTGCCATTAAAGACACACGGAGTTGCCATTAAAGACACAAGGAGTTGCCATTAAAGACACACGGAGTTGCCATTAAAGACACACGGAGTTGCCATTAAAAGTCACAAGGAGTTGCCATTAAAGACACAAGGAGTTGCCATTAAGGACAAACGGAGTTGCCATTAAAGTCACAAGGAGTTGCCATTAAAGACACAAGGATTTGCCATTAAAGACACAAGGAGTTGCCATTAAAGACACAAGGAGTTGCCATTAAAGACACATGGAGTTGCCATTAAAGACACACGGAGTTGCCATTAAAGTCACAAGGAGTTGCCATTAAGGACACAAGGATTTGCCATTAAAGACACAAGGAGTTGCCATTAAAGACACACGGAGTTGCCATTAAAGACACAAGGAGTTGCCATTAAAGACACAAGGAGTTGCCATTAAAGTCACAAGGAGTTGCCATTTTTTATGGCACGAAGTCGCGTTCTGACCGATTTGAACACAGTTTTCGCCCAATATAATCTCGCTAAATTAGAGTTTTTTTATTATTAATAAAGTAGTTGGATTAAAAAAAGGTTTATGTCATACCTTAATTGCTAAAGTTTCAACTTTAAACACTTTGTTTGAATTGAAAAGATAAAAAAGTTATGAATTCGTTTGGCTTGTATAAGTAAGACATTTTTGTATTTCCTTCAATAGAGCCAATAAGTGTTCACTGAGAAGCACATTTAAAAAAATATTTCTGAGAGTTGAAGAGCTATCGCCGTTTCAGGGATACCAAGTTAAGTGTGGCTAGTGACAAGATTTATAATAAGTTTAATGATAACATTTAGTTATCAACAAGTTGCAGCCACTACCGAGGGACCGTAAATATAGAGTGTTACTGAACAGGAAGAGCATCTGCGGCGTGCAAAAACCTTTGATCCAAACCAAAAATAAAAAGCCATCCCATAAAAAAATGGGAACAAGCTGAATAAAAATAAATAAAAAAAATAAACTCAATACGATGGGTAATACGATTAATAATAAGATTAGTAATAATACTAACAATAAGATTAGTAACAAGATTAATAAGACTAACAATAAGATTGAAAAGATAAATAATAAGATTAGTAATAAGATTTATAAGACTAATAATAAGATTGGTAAGATTAATAATAAGATTGGTAAGATTAATAAAAAGATTAGTACTACGATTAATAATATGATTAATAATACAATTAATAATACAAATAATAATGCGATTAATAATATGATTAAAAAGAGTAAAAAAAAAGAAAAAAATAATAAGATTGATAATAAGATTAATAAGATTAATAAGATTAATAACAAGATTGATAATAAGATTAATAAGATTAATAAGATTAATAACAAGATTGATAATAAGATTACAAAAAATTGCTAATAAGATTAACAAGATTAATGTTAAACTTAATACGAGTACTAAGATTAACATTAAGCTTAATAGGAATAATAAGATTGATAATAACATTATAATAAGATAATATTAAGCTTAATATGAGCACTAATAATAATATTAATATTAATACGATTAATAAGATTAATATTAAGCTAAATACAATTAATAAGATTAATACGAGTGATAATAATTAGTATGATTAATATTAAGCTAAATACAATTAATAAGATTAATACGAGTGATAATAATTAATATGATTAATATTAAGCTAAATACAATTAATAAGATTAATACGAGTGATAATAATTAATATGGTTAATATTAAGCTAAATACAATTAATAAGATTAATATGATAATATGCGGTGCAGGGTTGCTACGGAGAGTCATAGGGTCGCTCTATGAGAGGCTAAAATTATTACTATTATAAATAAAATATTATTTTAACTTATGAAATGTAAATAAAAGTTGAAACAAAAAAATCTTTGAGGTACATAAGCCTCATTGAAAGAGGAAGCTTTGTTTTCGATTGAGGTTATTGTATATTCAAACTAAGACCTCTATAACCATTGTCTGCAGCAGGTAAGGTAATTGAACATTGATTAAAAACAATTCAACAACATACCATAGCAATAATGGGTATTAATATTTAAAACTATTGTAAGGAACATCAAACAGAATTTATTTATTTCATAGATACAATAGAAATACATATAAATTTTGATTCCGCAATCAATAGGCAAATTGAACTTTGTTAAGCCTAAAGTATAACTCTTTGAAATTGAAAGACAACCTTAATGATCTGTCGATTTATGAATTTTACTTTGAGCTTCTAATGTTAGTTTTAATTATTTAATTACAAACTGCAAAAAACCAATAGAAAATAAATGAACTGAATCTATATCAATTATTTGGTATGCATAATTTATGCTAATTGGAAGGTATATGTCTGCATTTCAATAACATTAATATAAATGATATTTATTCATAATTACACATTAATATATTCCAATGATAGAATATAAATGATAAAATTATGTTTCCTTAAACAATTATTATTTTAGCAATCAAAAAACCTTTTCTGTTTTCATTTCAATTCTTAATTAACAAACAATTAATTGGAAGTGTGTATAAATTGGTAAATTAGATTTAAAAAAAACTCCTAATAGGGATTTAATGAAAAAAAAAACTATTATACATAACATTGTATTCATTTGTTTTTTTTGCTTATGACTAATATTTCATAAAAACTTTTAAGCAAAAATATATCTTGGGAGTGTATCTTAAAAGTATTTCTCAGCAACAATTGTATTTTAGGAAATTTTCTTGAGGGTTTAAGAGCTAAATAAAGAATAAAAAAGTAAACTTGAAATCAAATCAAATATATTTTATGGAAAATAAATACACTAAATGAATTTATTTATTTAATCAATATGTTGGTGATAGATATGCAATAAAACGTTTAAATTTAGAACAGGCCACCCAAATCCTGAAATTTTCTTGAAATTCTTCATAACCATGGCTTTTCTAAATTCCTCAAATAATCATGAAAAAAAATCCTAAGGTTCCTAGAATTCCTAAAAAAAATTTATGGACTTCTCAAAATTTTTTTTTTTACCCAAAAATCTTTAATTTAAAAAATTGTTTTTTTATGTTATGGTATATTGTATTCATTATTGCAACTGCTGATTTAAAATCATATTGCCTTTAATTTAATGGTAACTTATGTTTTAAAGAATTTTTTTAGCAGAGACCTAAGGCACTGCTCTATGAGTTACCTTTGATTGTTGTTATGTTGTTCGAGTTGTTAACGATTTGTCATCTTTTAGATTTTTCAAAAGAAGACTTATTTTTATTTTTCATTCTGAAGAAATAATAATTTAAATTTAAAGGAAAAATATATGCATTAGGAACAATAATTCTTCAATAAATTACTGAAATAGCAATCTTTTTATAGTGTTTATAGATCTACTGATCTTAGATGTCTCCCTTATAAACCCACATAGTTCTTTTTGTACTAATCTAAATTATTGTTTTATTTATAATAGTAATTGTTTGTTATAGTTAATGTTTGTATATATATATATTACATAAGGTTGTTAACTTTGGTTTGTTAATACTAGTAGATGTTTATTTTTTCTAAATATTTTACTAGCTAACATATCATTGTTTACCTTTAACATAAATAAGTACAAACCCTATAAATAAGGAATGGAATTGAGTAGCTAAATAAGGGAGGATGGACGCCATTAATTCAAGAAATGTTTGAACTGTGCTCAAATTTTGCTTAAAACTTGTAAGCAAATAACATTTAGATAAACAAGATTTAAAAATAGGAAGATATTTACATGATATATTGATGTATTTATAATACTATCACTTAGTTAAACTAATTACAATCGAAAAATATGTAATGCTGTTGGTTTTTCTTTGATGAAAAAATTTTGTAGGAAAAAGTTTTTAAATTTATAGGAAAATGTTTTTAAACTTGCATAAAACTTTTTTCCTGACATTGTATATCATTTAAACATGACCTAAACTTGATTTAAACATTATTTAAACATTATTTAAACATTATTTGAACATTATTTAAACATGATTTACCATGATTAAACATGATTAAACATGATTAAACATAATTTAAATATTATTTAAACATTATTTAAACATGATTTACCGTGATTAAACATGATTTAAACATGATTTACCGTGATTAAACATGATTTAAACATGAAACTTGTTTTCCTGTCAGTTTTTGGAAGCTGGATTGAAAGTATATCGCCCGAGAACTAAACCTCGACATACATAGACTGGTAAAGGCACGTTAGTACTGGGTTGGTAATCACGTTTAATGGACTTCTGAACAATAGAAACAGATCAAAATGATACATCTAGCTAATCAGTTCAACTGGAGTGCATAAAATATAACTTATTATTATAAATATCACAATGAGAATTTAAAAGTACAACTACTTTTGTGTTAGCTACTACCTTCTCAAGTGATATGGTTTACTTGTTGTTTCATCACTTCTAATGCTGTTCCAATACCTCTGTTGCACTTTCTCCTGTTGCAGGTGGTCTTCTCCCATAAATAAACTATTGCAATGATGGATGGACGGGCGTAGGGTGTAAGAAAGTGGCCAGATGAGGAATGTATGGCTGGATTTCTGAAGAATACCGTATAATTTCTAACGAAAATAAAACTTGAGGAGCCATTTCTCAATCATTTGTAAATCAAATAGCAACAAATTGATACAACTTGTGTTGACCAAGCTTCACGAAGATGAACAACTAGGATACACTCAATATATTTTATTTAGCACCAGACGGTTGTGAACCTTGTCATAATAATTAAAATCCGGTTTGGAATAGTTGCCCAATTTCAATTATGACCATGCTTTTTGTATTTGGCACCACTGTGCAAAAATTTAAAATATATATATATACCTCTACAAAGGCGTTTCAGAGGTTTTGGTGCAACCACTTGATTACTCTTGAAAATTTATGTCTGTTTAGATATTTTAAATTATAATTCAAGAGATGTTATTCAAACCTTACGAACAGTTTTCAATAAAAATGAAAGAACTTTTTTTTTATTTTACAAACCACTTTTTTTTAAATCTTTCCATTGCAATTTGTTTTCTATGAAAGTTTGTTTGATTTATATGTCTGAATCATTTGGTTGAAATGGTAAAATCATAACACTTCAGGAGATGCAATTTGAAAATAATCTTCATGACACCAAAGATTATCTCCTCTTTTGAAACTTTTTAACTATTATGGATCCAATTCAACTTTAAAAAAAAACTTTAGAAAGAATGAAACTAAATTTATTATTTTTTAGATGTATTTGTTCAATGTAAAGTAATTAAAAGAATACACAAAATTAAAATTAAAGTTTTTTACATAAATTGAAAATACTTGTTAATGAATGACAAAATGCTGTGCTCACATTTTTGATAAAAAATATTTTTTTGACAGACAAAATATTTCATCGGCCTAATAACGGGTAAAAATTGTTATAGGGCTCTCTGAATGGATCAAGGTATTCGTCGCTTTGTAACAAATCAGTTAAAATAATAATATAATAATAATATAATAATAATAATAATAATAACAATATACAAATATAGTTTATAATTCGAATGTTATAACAGATGTATAAAACTACCAACTAAATAAGAGAACAAATAATATAAAATATTTTCTGTAAAATATCGTTATTTTAATGTAAATTTAGCATTTTTTAGTGAAATAATGGAGTTTCTTAACAACATACTGGTGATTGAAGCAAATTATAAACTAAATAGAAATAAAATGTTTGGATTAAAAAATAAACAGAAAATTTGATTTGTTGACAAAGTTTGATAAACCTTTAAGAAGAAATCTTTTTAGGAAGGTCAACAAAAACGGATTTGAAAAAGGTAGTTTAAAAAATCAGAATTCAAAAAAGGTAAATACATTTTAAAAAAGTAATTTAAAAAAGAAAATAAAAATTTATGAAAGATCATTTAAAATAGGTAAATAGATTTATAAAGAATAGTTTAAAAATAGTAAATAGATGTAAAAAAAAAAATTTAAAAAAAGAGTAATTTAAAAATGGTCACAGACTTAGAAATGTAATTTAAAAGAGGTTTATAGATTTAAAAAAGGTAATTTAAAATTAATAATTTAAAACGTTAAATAGCTTTAAAAATAGTATACACGTTTAAAAAGGTAAATAGATTTAAAAAGTAAATTAAAAAATGTAAACAAATTTAAAAATGTAATTTAAAAAGTTGAACAAATTTAAAAACGTGATTTAAAAATGTAAATATATTTAAAAGGTAGTTTAAAAAAGGTAAATAGATTTAAAAATGTAATTTAAAAAAGGGTAGGTAAATTTAAAAATGTAGTTTAAGAAAGGTAAGCAGGTTTAAAAATATAATTAAAAAAAAGTAAATAGACTTTAAAGGTAATTAAAAAAGGTAAATAGATTTAAAAATATAATTTAAAATAGTAAAAAGATTTAAAAATGTAATTTAAAGAAGGGTAAATAGATTTTAAAAAGTAATTTAAAAAAGGTAAATAGATTTTAAAAAGTAATTTAAAAAAGGGTAAACAGATTTTAAAAGGTAAATAGCTTTAAAAATGTAATTTAAAAAAAGTAAATATATTTAAAATGTAATTTAAAAAGGGTAAACAGATTTTAAAGGGTAATTTATAAAAGGTAAACAGATTTAAAAATGTAATTTAAGAAAAGGCAAATAGATTTTAAAAGGTAATTTAAAAAAGTAAATATATTTTAAGAGGTAATTTTTAAAAAGTAAATATATTTTAGAAAGCAATTCAAAAAAGATAAACAGATTTAAAAAGGTAATTTAAAAAAGGTACCCAGACTTAAAAATGTAATTAAAAAAAAAAGATTTAAAAAGCTAATTTAAAAGAGGTAAAGAGGTTTAAAAAGGTAATTTAAAAATGGTAAGCAGATTTAAAAATGTAATTTAAAAAAGGTAAACAGATCTTAAAAGGTAATTAAAGAAAGGTAAACGGATATAAAAAGGTAATTTAAATAGATAAACAGATTTAGAAATGTAATTTAAAAAAAGGTAAACAGATTTAAAAAGGTAATTTAATAAGGTAAACAGATTTAAAATGTAATTTAAAAAGGGTAAATACATTTTAAAAGGTAATTAAATAAAGGTAAATAGATCTTAAAATGTAATTTAAAATAGGTAAGTAGATATTAAAAGGTAATTTGATTTTAAAAGGTAATTTAAAAAATATAAATAAAATTTAAAAGGTAATTTAAAAAAATTAAATAGTTTTTAAAAGGTAATTTAAAAAAGGTAAATAGACTTTGTAAGGTAATTTAATAAAGGTAAATAGAATATTTAAGGTAATTTAAAAAAGATAAATACAGCTTTAAAAGGATAAAGAGAGTTGGAAATGTAATTTAAAAAAGGGTAAATATATTTTAAAAGAAAATTTAAAAAAGGTAAACAGATTTAAAAATGTTATTTTAAAAAGGTTAAATAAATTTTGAAAGGTAATTTAAGAAAGGTAAACATACCTAAAAAGCTAATTTAAAAAAGGATAAATAGATTTTAAAAGATAATTCAAAAAAGGTAAATAGCTTTAAAAAAAGGTAAGCAGATTTATATATATATATATTTAATTGAATAAATTATGTTTGTTATTGTATTGGTGTTTT
>JARUHE010224420.1:0-13285 GCA_031471125.1 Archaeomysis grebnitzkii | reverse complement strand
TTTCGGAATAGCTGTCCACGTATGTATAATGTAATATATTATACCTACGTGGACAGCTATTCCGAAAATTACCAATAAGGATTTTTTTAAATTCGAGAAAAAAGAACCAACTATTTCACACTGTATATATATATATATATATATATATTTATATATATATATATATATATATTGTATCTTTTGTAAAAGCTATTTCTATTTCACAACTGTGATCAATTGTTGTGAAATAAAAGAAGGTGAATTTTATTCAAAATAATTACTCAATGATAGCATATAAAACTTTTTTTTCGAAATATGATTTTACTCTTACCAACTGAAGTTATTTATAATTCTAAACCTTAAAACATTTTTTACTTTTACAATTACGTGTTTTATTTTTAAATAAGAGATCATTTTGAAATACTTTGATTTTAAAATTATGTTCTTATTAGTTAATTGTAGATCTATTTTTAAATGAAAAGAAATTACAGTATGTCAACATAATTTTTTTTACTATAATATGAATAAAACTCAGCAAAAAATGTGTTTTATTGATAGAATTATTATTTCTCATGCACACATACACGTGCCTTGAAACTCTAAAAAATATGTAAACAACCTAAATAGTATATAATCTAAATTTAGATTTATTTTAAATCTTTCCAAACACTAACACTGCTTATTTTAATTGAAAAAACCTGTTTTTTAAAGTCAAATTTTATTAACTTATGTATAACAGCTAAATAGATGTAATTCACATATGAACAATTGTTTTTACAGTGTAATACAACAATTGAGTCTAAATTCATAATCTATGTTAAAGATTGTTTGATTGTAATTTATTTTAGATGACCATGGTTAAAATTAATATACACAATTGGGAAACAAAAATACTTTTCAGAAACATTTACATTTTTTATATATTACTTCATAAAATAAATTACTAATTTCGTTAATTTTTGAAACATTATAGCAAACATGTTTGAAAAGTGAATTACATTTTATAGAAAAGAATAATTTCATTAATACTGGTAAAAAATAATTTTAACATAAAATAAATTAAAATATAATTTTTAGATAGTAAAAGACAGTTTATGAGGCTTTTTTGCACAAACTGCAACATTAACAAAATAAGAAAGACTTAACAGAAATAAATTAAAATATAATTTTTAAATAATAAAAAATAGCTTTTGAGGCTTTTTCACACAAACTGCAACAGTAAAAAATTAAGAAAGACTCAACAGAAATAAATTTAAAAATAATTTTTTAATAACAAAAAATAGTTTTTGAGGCTTTTTCACACAAACTGCAACAGTAAAAAATTAAGAAAGACTCAACAGAAAAAAATTTAAAAATAATTTTTAAATAACAAAAAATAGTTTTTGAGGCTTTTTCACACAAACTGCAACAGTAAAAGAAGAAGAAAGATTTTGATTAAGGTAAATGGTAATCCGAAGTCGTTTCACTCCCCTTCCTCAAGATTTATCTGCGTTCGGTGACAACCTAATCAGACGAACATCTTCAAGATGGCCACAAATATTTATTAATCAAGCAATTGAGCGATTGAGTAATCAAGCAATTGAGTGTTTGAGGTATCAAGAAATTGGCTGCTTGAGTAATATAGTAATTGAATACGCGAATAATCTAGTAATTGAGTATTTGAGTAATCTAACAATTGAATGCTTGAGTAATGTAGCAATTGAGTGTTTGAGTAAGAAAGCAATTGAGTGTTTGAGTAATTAAATAATTGAGTGATTAGTAATCAAGAAATTAATTGCTTGAGTAATCAAGCAATTAAGTGCTTGAATAATCTAGCAATCAAGCTCTAAGGTAATTTAACAATTGAGTGCTTGAATAATGAAGCAATTGAGTGATTAGGTAATCCAGCAACTGAAAGCTTAAATAATAACGCAATTAAATGTTTGAGTAATAAAGCAATTGCGTATTCGAGTTATATAGTCGTTGAGTGCTTGAATAATCTAATAATTGAGTGTTTGAGTAATTAAGCAATTGAGTGCTTGGGCAATAAAGCAATAGAGTACGTGATTAGTTTAATAATTGAGTGCTCGACTAATTCAGCAATTGAGTGTTTGAGTAATTAAGCAATTGAGTGCTTGGGCAATAAAGCAATAGAGTACTTGAATAGTTTAATAATTGAGTGCTCGACTAATTAATCAATTGAGTGCTTGACTAATTAAGCAATAGAGTGTTTGAATAATCTAGTAATATAGTGCTTGAATAATCTAGTAATTGAGTGTTTGAGTAATTACGCAATTGAATGCTTGGGTAATAAACCAATAGGGTGCTTGAATAATCTAATAATTGAGTGTTTGAGTAATTAAGCAATTGAGTGCTTGGGCAATAAACCAATAGGGTGCTTGAATAATCTAATAATTGAGTGTTTGAGTAATTACGCAATTTAATGCTTGGGTAATAAACCAATAGAGTGCTTGAATAATCTAATAATTGAGTGTTTGAGTAATTACGCAATTTAATGCTTGGGTAATAAATCAATAGGGTGCTTGAATAATCTAGTAATTGAGTGTTTGAGTAATTAAGCAATTGAGTGCTTGGGTAATAAACCAATAGGGTGCTTGAATAATCTAGTAATTGAGTGTTTGAGTAATAAAGCAATTGAGTGTTTGAGTAATCAAGCAATGGCGCCATTGCAGTTACAGCTTCATTTGGTGTACAAAACTTTTTATCTTTTTATGTATAAATCAATCTGTTTATATACCAAATGAAAGTGCTTTGTATTATTGTGTTGCTTTTAAGTGTGTGTTTAATTTTGCAACATACTGTTTGTTTGTTTAATATTCCACACTTCATACCAAACATTACATAATATAGAAACAACACATAAGCAAGTTTTTATTTCCTATATAATAAAATAAACATTTAAAATATCAACATTGACACTCATCCTTACTTCATATTTAAAAAACAAAAGACACGTGTGCATATTTTTTCCGCTGTAATTTTGAAAACATATTTGTCGTTATTAGTTTAAAATATAAAAATGTAACATTTAATGTTATAATACTGTATCATTATCCAATGTTAGTTCAACAGCAAAGAAAGACCATTCAAAATTATTCAAAAAGTTTTTTTGTTCTTCTATTTTTGATTTTTGATTTAGTAGACACATACAAAAATGTATGATTTAATTTGGTTCTATTAATTCAATAAAGTTCTTAGCATCTACCTTATAAATATAATTAAAATTAAATTTAATTAAAAAATGATAGTAGAAAATAAAAAACGTACAATTTAAACGGATTTTACTTTTCAGAAACTTACTTTTTCGACAATCAACCATGGACATTTATGATTTGAATTTTAATCTGTCATTTCAAGAAAGTTGTTACCATTATAATATCAGAATTATAATGAAAAAGAAAGTACTTTTTATGTTTTTATTTATGAAAAAAAAGTAAAATAGCATTAGAAATGAAAGTCCACTGCGTGACGCAGCTAACGTATGAGCCAAGTTATGCTATGCAGGTATTGGTGCAACCAATCTTTATCATTATAATTCTTACTTGTGATATTATTATTATTGACATTATAATCATTATTATAATTGTTTTTATTATTGTTAATATTACTATAATCATTGCTATTATTTAAAAATATAATATTTTTTTCAATTCATTACGATTTATTCATTAAAATTTAATTGTACGTCTTTAGGGTGTGGTTGAGAGATAGGATTTAATAAGGGACGACTAGAAGAGTATTTATATTAATAGAACAAGTTATGTTACGATCATTACATTGAAGGTAACCATTACCTTATTTAAGCACGACTGACCTATGTGGGATTAGAGTTGCAACTCAAAAAAAACAAGCGTGTTTTTTTTGGAAAAAAACACAGCCTTTTCAAAACACGTTTTTTATGGTTTTATTTGATTTTTTCTTAATATCTTTAAAATATTATGTAATTATTAGATTTTAAATTGTTTATATAAGGGAACAATTAATTATTTTTATCAGGCCAACTATCATTGCAAATATAGATTAAAATATGTATATTACTTTGATTTTAAATGGCTGGTTTGGTTAATACTTATTAGCTACCAAGGTTATTCTCTAATGATTCTAATGCTTGTATTTATATAATCAAACATGGTGTTACAAATATTTTTAATAAATAAACAATATATATCGAAAAATTAAAATATATATTGAATTGTGTTTTTACATTATTTTTACTAATGTATTTATAAAACAAGATACGGAACGGCTAAGGTAAAGTTAAATAGCTTAATACTAGCCAAACTAAACTATGTGTTTATATGATGGAAAAAATAATAATACAATTGATAAATTCTTCACAATTAAATTGTGTCAGTGTTATAATGCATAACAGCATATTTGATTAATATATGAATACCTTTTTGATAATTACTAAATTATAAAGAAAATAAAAAGAATTGTAAGCTACTAATTAATTTATTTCAAAAAAATATGATTCTTAATTAAATAAATAAAATAAAATATTAAATGTTATTGAAATAAATTTCAACAAACATTGATTTTACATGTTCTGAATTATATATAAAGCCATTAATGCTCAATAAAATTCTGTAAAATACAAACTTAAAAAATAGTTTTTTGTCAAAACATCTATTAACCCATTACCTCCCGAGCATACATCCGCTCGGAATTTTCTTATGAAATTTCAAACAGGACCTACTGACAAGTCCCATATTGACAAACAAGTTCAATTTTTCCGAAATTTTGACCGGAAGTGCGATTTTGTCATACGTACATTTACGTACGTTCGGGAGGAAGCCCATAAGATACATGCATCCGTCAATAAAATGTATATCCAACATAAAATAAAAGGTATTTACGCATAAAAATGGTGTTGATTCTATTGCAAAGCTTTATTATCACGTTGTGCATACTTTTAATTTGATTTCCGTTTCCTTTTACAAATATCAACAAAAAACCTGAAATAAAAAAAACACCTATTATAAAACCGCTAAATTTTTCAATATATTCGCACTGTTTTCATTTGTTTTGAAATTTGTACATAAACTGACACAGACAAGACACACTATATAGACACGAAAATTAGTAGTACAGTAAAGCTCCTGAAACATAGAATAATAAAACGTAGAAACTTCCCACCTAAAACGTAGAATCATTAAACAGAGAAATCCTAAAACGCCCACATCATTTTTATGTATACAAAGAAATGGTGACAGAAAGGCAGTAGTAGTTGAGTTGAATTGTATGCTTGAAACGGAGATTCTTCCTATAACGTAGGCAACATTTCAGTTTACGTTTCATAAGTTTTACTGCAGAACCAAAATTAAAAACAGCTTGCACAAGATCTTACGTCAAATGTTATGTATTTGGCCTTGCAACCCTTGAAGGGTGAACGCATTTATAAAGATAAGGTAGCGAATATTGTCGTCTTTGTCTTTTTCATCATAAGCAGCAAGTATCAGCCTGCCCATCCTAGAGTTTTAATGGTTCAACAGTAACAAGGGGATTATTTTCCTATCCTTCAAATAAAGAATGTTTCCCATATATCAGTAAGTGATGGGCTTTCATAACTTGAACATTTAATAACCAGGTATATGTTCCCCATTATAACTGTTTCGTATCCGTGTGGATGGCGTACGTAACATAAAACTATGAGTTATATAAGATCCAAAAGGCCCATAAAAGGGTTTTACAATCTCAACATTTGATGTTCATCCCCCTCGATCTATGTCCTTGCATCACGAGCGTACTTAGATTATATTCATAATTTTTATTTTAAAACACTTTTAGTCATTTTAAATTAATATGCATTAATGAATAATATATAGCTTAAAGTTTCTAACTACTAATAACAGTGATGATTTTATTGTCGTCAATGTAGGTAGCCTTTATTTTCCTCTCATAATTCCTAAAGTTTAATGTGCCCAATGCACCGAAATCTTATAGTTAATCCGGCTGTCTATCAAATCGAAGCTGATAGAAAAAATTGTCAAACACGATCTTTACTCCGTGTTACTGGTCGGTTTTTATTCTTCAATCCATGTATAACATCAAAACACCGCCATAGACTATATATAAACATCTGAATCTGAGCTCCTCATTAGGGGATGCACATTTTTGATTTACCATTACAAGTCGTCAAGACTCAAACTTTGTAGCCAAATTGTGTTGACTTGCTTTTCATAACTTTTTTAAATATATAAATGGCCAAGCGTGTTTATGATTGACTTATCCACACACACATACTTTGTGTTCTCGACATGATAGAGTGGTGTCTCATTTATAATTTGATTACCAGAAAGTTTCATCTTTGTTAAGTTTGCTACTGTTGAGAAAATGAGGGTATCACATTACATCGTCGATAGTGTTTCGATTCATCGCATTCTTCATTAATGTTTTGCAAGAATCCTTTTTTGCCAGTAAATCTTCCTTTAAGCACCCCTCATATGTCCATTCGAATACTTAATAGCATGACTGGCGGCAATAATGTTCCTTTTCACCCCGGTACTAAAATTATGGTTATTGTTTTGACCTGTACATAGGTTATTCTCCTTTCTCTTTGACAATCTTGTTAATATAAAAATTATGCGGACATAACACTTGGTAATGTTAGAGAATTATGATCACATCAATACGAACTGTTCTCTAGTCTCCTTTCCACTAGAAAAGAGCGGTATAGTTGTTGCCAAATCATTCTTGGAACTAGACTGCATCCTATCCATTTTTTTTGATTCTAAGATGTTTTTCCATGTGACATTGATCCATCACTTGGTCGATCCTCATCATTTGTTTGTGTGCTTCTTTTAATAAAAAGAATTTTGTGAATGTGAATGACTAGTTAAAATTATAGAAGGAAGGGCGATATGAAGATGAACTTGTATCTAATAAATGTAACAAATTAGTATGTACCTATTATAATTTCTGAACAAATACAATATTCGAATATGTAATATCTAAGGCATGTCCATTAAAAAATTAACAAATCAATACATACGATATTTTATATACTTACACATCTTTTATTGTTGGTGCTTCTTTTATTTTTGTGAATAGAACTGGCCTTCTCTTCGGAATAGAATGATTTATAGTAAAAATAAACATTGTGTTATTGGGAGGCTTCTTCCCGGATACGTTAAGGTCTTAAGGTGTTTCAGTCTCTTTCAGTATTGCTTCTTCTTTTACTAGCAAGTACACCTCGTTGTCCCAAGGAATTCAAACTTGAAGGACCAATCACGTTTGACTTTTTCATGGTCATAATTATCTTTCTGGCAAAACTTTGCTCATGAAGTGAGAATATTTAGTAGACTGTTTAAGACTTCTTTCTATAAATTAGATAACTATTACACCTCATATTTATGATTATTACTCAAGATCCTAACATTATGTATGAAAGTATAAACAAAGCAATCTGTTTAAGATGTGAATATACCGCAAATTTATAAAAAATGAAGAAAAATAATATATATTTTGCTCTAAATTATGAATAAAATTATAAAATAAATTATATAAATTAAGTAAACAGCTATATCATTTGATTTTAATGTTAGAAACCCACACTAAAATATTACATAACCTACGAAAATAGGCCTATTTGTAAAAAACCTCTGCATACTGTCTGACTGAGCTTCTTCCCGCGCGTACATATATGTACGCGCCTAACTTCATATGTAAAATTAGTCTATTAAAATTGATAAAAAAAAGTTTTTTATAATTTTTCTGCAAGGACCAAGCGATAAATTGGTTTTTAAAAACATTAAATAGTACATAAGTTTATGTTCTTACATTGAGAAAAACATAGTACGAGAGCTGTATAGCCTTTCCATCATTGCAAAACGCCCATAGTAGACTGACGCGAGAAAATTTTTTTTTTCAGGTAGCACTAACGGTTTTCTATGAAATAAATTTAACTTTCTATCTCTATTATAAACATTAAAAATATTGTATTTTTCACGTACATATATGTACGTCTGGGGGGTAATGGGTTAAATCATGATTTAAAGCAATTATGGACATTTAATGCATAATATATATGTGTTTGCTATAATATATTATTTATTATATTTTTTTATGAGAGGTAATTTTTATCATTATTGTTTTCACTTGAAATAGCCTACAAAATCGATAACAAAACAATATTTTGTAATGAAATATAATCAATACTGTAAATCAAATATTTATACGTGATTATATATACGTTTTATGCAATAAATAGCATTTAATAGCATTGATTGAAAAGGAAAAACTTGGTCCAAGAAAAAAGAAAAATACATTGAAATCACATCGATAATTACCATGAATCTAATTCCAGGGTGTTGCAGATAAAACTGACACTTGACAAAAATTATCAAGAAGGATATTGGTTACTCCTCCTACCACAAGTCTCACTGCATGCTCATCACGAATGCCTCCAAGGAGTCGAGGAAGGTCAAGGGTGCAGCATTGCTGAATGTGCTTAAACATTGTTCTGCCAGAATGCTCAGGTTCTTCTCTGATGAAAAGAATTTTGACCAGGACCAGGTGAGCAATCGGCAGAATGATAGGTGGATCTGTAGAGATTTCGAAGATGTTCCCATTGTGAAACATACTAAGTTCCCCTCTTCTGTCATGGTTCTATGAGTCATCTACAATGAGGGGCATGTCATCCTACCACACTTTTTTAAAAAGGGCATAAGACTCACTACTGAAATCTACCATGAGGTGCTGAAGAGAGTGAAGCCCTGGACGGGTAAGATTGCAGCTGGACATCCCTACACACAATGCCAAAAACTACCCGAGTTTGGCTGCTCAATAATGTTCCGCATCATTGGTCGCCGGACTTGTGGCCACCTTCTTCACCAGACTGCAACCCCCTTAACTATTTTTTTTGGGGGCGTGATTGAAGCCAAGACTAACAAGCACGCCCATAATACTATTGACTCTCTGAAGGCTGCCATTGTGAAGGCATTTGACTCAATAGAAAAAGATACAGTCGCCAGAGCATGCGCATCAATTCGTGCTTGCCTTGAGATGGCTGTAGCTGCTGAGGGCAGTTATATTGAGAAATAATGTAGTTTATAACTTAAACTGTTGTTAAATAAAATTTTGACGACCTGCATTTATCACTTTTGATTTTATTGCCAATTTCTTTTTCTTTTCGTCAGGTGTCGGGTTTATCTGCAATATCCTGTATATTAAAACAACTGGCATCTTTATGTTCAAAGTATCTGGCAACTCCCATCCATAATTCGTCATTGAAAATTGTTGAGTTGAATATCTATGCTTATTCAACCAATAGTATAACGTTGAAGACGATTCTACATGTCGGTCAACTTAGAGTGCTGTTCAAATTAAAAGTTATGCAAGTGTAAAAAATTAAGTTGCTTTGTTGACCATTATAAAATAATAAAACATAAAGAAAAGTTTGTATATAATTCTTATTAATAACGTTGAATAGCCGAAGCTTGCATATTTACTAGAGTTTTTCAGTTGCAAATGATTCTTATCTTAGGCAGTACCAACCACAACCACCTTTACTGAGAACACTTGAGTAACCTTTTATATCTAGGTTAGGCCAAAACTGACATCCAGGCGACTAACCTTTGTTAACAGAGCACTATTACCAAAGGTTAGTCAATTTGATGTTGCCAATGTTTACATCTTATTCAAGGGTTTTCAGTGCATGACTTGGACACTTTGTAAGACGCAGATTATATTAAAATACTGAAAAAAAACGTGTTTATTGTTAGATAATAAAAGTCTCATTTTTTCATAATTATGGAAATTTGCAAAAATATCAACAAAGGAATCTTTTTGAAAGTGACATGTTCCTCCTTCATATGTTAATTGCAAGACACAAGAAAACATTTTAAACTTCATAGACACAAAATATATGTCTATGATTTATTAGAACTTTCTTCAAAATAAAGATGTTATGAAAAGTTACACTTTTTTTGTTTAATCCAACACTCATGTTAATGGAATTTTTATTAAAACATTTTACTCATTGTTGTGTTCAATATTTTATATATGTAAGCAAACACAAGATTTTTTAAGTTGATATTATGCATTTCTTTCAACCTATGTATTTTTTGGGTTATTGGTTTTCACTAATACAATTTAAAATATAATTTAGATTTCATATTTAAATATTTTCTAAAATATAAATTGTTTATAATAAACAAATTGTGTACAATAAATAAATTGTGTAAAATAAACAAACTGTGTACAGTAAACAAACTGTGTACAATAAACAAATTGTGTAAAATAAACAAATTGTGTACAATAAACAAATTGTGTACAATAAACAAGTTGTGTACAATAAGAAAACTGTGTACAATAAACAAATTGTGTACAATAAACAAATTGTGTACAATAAACAAATTGTGTACAATAAACAAATTGTGTACAATAAACAAATTATGTACAATAAACACATTGTGTACAATTAACAAATTGTATACAATAAACAAACTGTGTACAATAAACAAACTGTGTACAATAAACAAACTGTGTACAATAAACAAATAATGTACACTAAACAAATTGTATACAATAAACATTGTGTGTACACTAAACAAATTGTGTACAATAAACAAATTATGTACAGTAAATAAAGTGTGTACAATAAACAAATTGTGTACAATTAACAAATAGTGTACAATAAACAAATTGTGTACAATAAACAAATTGTGTACAATAAACAAACTGTGTACAATAAACAAACTGTGTACAATAAACAAATAGTGTACAATAAAAAAATGTGTACAATAAAAAAGTGTGTACAATAAACAAGTTGTGTACAACAAACAAATTGTGTACATTCAAGAAATTGAGTACAATAAACAAATTGTGTACCATAAACAAATTGTGTACAATAAACAAATTGTGTACAATAAACAAATTGTGTACAATCAACAAATTGTGTACAATAAAAAAATTGTGTACCATAAACAAATTGTGTACAATAAACAAATTGTGTACAGTAAATAAATTGTGTACAATAAACAAAATGTGTACAATTAACAAATTGTGTACAATAAACAAATTGTGTACAATAAACAAAGTGTGTACAATAAACAAATTATATACAATAAACAAACTGTGTATAATAAACAAACTGTGTACAATAAACAAATAATGTACACTAAACAAATTGTATACAATAAACATTTTGTGTACACTAAACAAATTGTGTACAATAAACAAATTGTGTACCATAAACAAATTGTGTACAATAAACAAATTGTGTACAATAAATAAATTGTGTACAATAAACAAATTGTGTACAATTAACAAATTGTGTACAATCAATAAACTGTATACAATAAACAAATTGTGTACCATAAACAAATTGTGTACAATAAACAAATTGTATACAATAAACAAATTGTGTACAATCAACAAATTGTGTACCATAAACAAATTGTGTACAATAAACAAACTGTGTACAATAAGCAAACTGTGTGCAATAAACAAATAGTGTACATTAAACAAATTGTATACAATAACCATTTCGTGTACACTAAACAAATTGTTTACAATAAACAAATTGTGAACAATAAACAAACTGTGTACAATTAACAAATAGTGTACAATAAACAAATTGTGTACAATAAACAAATTGTCTACAATAAACAAATTGTGTACAAAAGATAAATTGTATACAACAAATAAATTGTGTACAATAAACAAATTGTGTACAATAAACACATTGTGTATAATAAACAAACTGAACAAAAAACAAATTGTGTACAATAAACAAATTATGTACAATAAGCAAACTATGTACAATAAACAAATTGTGTACAATAAACAAATTATGTACAATAAACAAATTGTGTACAACAAACAAATTGTGTATAATAAACAAATTATGCACAATAAGCAAACTATGTACAATAAACAAATTGTGTACAATAAACAAATTGTGTACAATAAACAAACTGTGTACAATTAACAAATTGTGTACAATCAACAACAAATTGTGTACAATAAACAAACTGTGTACAATAAACAAACTGTGTACTATAAACAAATAGTGTACAATAAACAAATTGTGTACAATAAATAAACTGTGTACAATTAACACATTGTGTACAATCAACAAATTGTGTATAATAAACAAACTGTGTACAATAAACAAACTGTGTACAATAAACAAGTTGTGTACAATAAACACCTTGTGTACAGTTAACAAATTGTGTACCATAGAAAAATTGTGTACAATAAACAAATTGTTTACAATAAACAAATTGTGTACAATCAACAAATTGTGTTCAATAAACAAACTGTGTATAATAAACAAACTGTGTACAATAAACAAATAGTGTACAATAAACAAATAGTGTACAATAAACACATTGTGTACAATAAACAAATTGTGTACAATAAACAAATTGTGCACAATAAACAAGTTGTGTACATTAAACAAATTGTATACAATAAACAAATTGTATACATTAAACAAATTGTGTACAATAAACAAGTTGTGTACAATAAACACATTGTGTACAATAAACAAATTTTGTACAATAAACAAACTGTGACAATAAACAAACTGTGACAATAAACAAATAGTGTACAATAAACAAATTGTGTACAATAAACAAACTGTGTACAAAAAACAAATTGTGTACAATAAACAAACTATGTACAATAAACAAATTGTGTACAATACACAAATTGTGTACAATAAACCAAATTGTGTACATTAAACAAACTGTGTACAATAAACAAATTGTGTACAATAAACAAATTGTCTACAATAAATAAATTGTGTACAAAAAATATATTGTGTACAACAAATAAATTGTGTACAATCAACAAATTGTGTACAATAAACAAATTTTGTACAATAAAAAAAATGTGTACCATAAACAAACTGTACAATAAACAAATTGTGTACAATAAATAAATTAATAATAATAATAACTTAAAACATTTATATGGCGCAAAATTTATATAATACTCTTTTGCACCTCACAATTCATTAAAAAAAACACATAGTACAAAAAAATATATATACTGTCTCACCAATAAAAAAACAAAAAACATATAAGAAACAAACAGTTAGTCAAGCAAAGAAAAAAGATAGGTTCTCAGTGATTTCTTGAACAGAGTTAGAGATTCAGTTGTTTTTAGATGATAGGGCAATGAATTCCAAATGGTGGGTCCAGCATGAAAAAAGGATCTCTTACCATAATTAATTTTTATTCTGGGGACTAAGAGTTGACGTGCTGTTAGAGAACGTAAAGTTCTGTTTGGGACATATTTGACTATTTTATCACTGAGGTAGTTCTGGGCAAGGTCATTCATGCATTTAAAGACG
>JARUHE010224310.1:0-13286 GCA_031471125.1 Archaeomysis grebnitzkii | reverse complement strand
GTACATTTATATATATATATATATATATATATATATATATATTAGGTTTTTTGCATGAACGTTATCCACATAGGTGTTGGGGTCAGGAATATAGATTGGTTTTACCCAAATATGCAATCAGTATGGTAAGGTTCGCACCGCAAACCATTTACTAAAGAGTAATTCTAGACCTAGGCCATACACTCCCTACAAAAAAACCTTCAAGCGTACATTTATATCACTCTTTCTTTATACGTTTGCATTTTACAACACATTTCTAAACATTTATTTCTATTTAAATAGTAGCAACACTCATGAATGTTATATTTTTTGCATGGATGCTATGCACATAAGTGTTGAACCTTACCATATTGATTGCATATTGGGTTAAAACCAATTTACCTTTCTGACCACAATACCTATGTGCATAACGCCCATGCACAAAACATAACATTGATGAATTTCGCTTTTATTTAGATAGAAATAAGTTAACAGAAGAGAGTTGTAAAATGCAAACATATAAATAAAGAGTGATATAAATCTACGCTTGGAACTTTCCTTTTTAGGGAATAGATGGCCTAGGTTTAGAATTACTCTTTGGTAAATGGTTTGCAACGCGAACCTTGCCATACTGATTGTATATTTTGGTAAAACCATTTTACATCCACAAATATACACCTTCAAAAAATTTACACTCTACCAACACCAATCAACTCATAGTTCCCAGAACAAAAACTAACATTGGCAAAAGATATTTTTATTATACAGGACCAAATCTTTGAAAAAAAACCCCTCCCCAATAGTATTAAATCTACCAGAAATATAAATACCTTAAAAAAATTTACACTCTACCAACACCAATCAACTCATAGTTCCCAGAACAAAAACTAACATTGGCAAAAGATCTGTTTATTATACAGGACCAAATCTTTGAAAAAAAACCTCCCAAATAGTATTAAATCTACCAGAAATATAAATACCTTCAAAAAACTACTAATACTTAGAGTAAAATTATCACGGAGCACACATTTTAATTTTTAGTTTGGCTTCTTTACCTTTTTTGGTATATTTTGTTTTGTTTTTGGGTGAATGATATGTGAAGCGCATTTGAGTGAATATTTTTCATTTAATATTTTGTGCCATAAAATAATTTGAATTATTATCATTATATATATGTATATATATAAATATATATATTTATATATATATATATCTTTAAATATTTAAATTACAATTATACACTTACACTAACTAGCATCGAAGGCTCCAGGTTGAAAATACGACCCATGTTGAAATCTGGAAAACTGTTCAAGGCTTCTAGGCATTTTTCTGTCTGAAAAAAACTCATGTGTGTGTAAATACAGTATATACACATTGCAGGCATCTTCTCTAAGCTTTTAATCAAAGGTTGAAAAGAAACATAAGATAATTCTAGATAAAACTAAAGACGTAGAAGGTAACAGAAAGAAAATAATTTAATAATCCATTTTTGAAATATTGAACTTAAAAGTAAGTAAAGCATTTAAAAATGGTAAACACGTGATTAGTTAATATTTAAGCTTTGTCGATGAGATAAAGGGTCAATGCACAGTTACAGCCTCTAAGCTTAAATGTATGCAGTACGGTATCTTACAATTAGCATTGATGTGGTGTATGAACAAACTATAACTTACTTCATGCTAGTGTAAATATTCAAATGTGTTTTCTTAAACTCTTTCAAGTAAAATTTAAATTAAAAAATTAAAGAAAATTATTGGAAACGAATTTGTGAAATAAAAGGAACGATTAAACATAAGCCATAAGATCCAAACCATGTCCATATTGATAACCACCAAAGTTTTCAAAATGTTTTCGAAAACGCAAACTGTATGTTTGTTTTGCTGGGTCACCTGACTTGTGCTTCATTTATTTTATCTCTCTCTATAAGTGAATAAAACTACAATCAAAATGAATGCACATACAGACGTTTTCATTGGAGATAACATGGTAAAAATGAAAACTTCTTGTATCATTGATTAACAAATAACGTAAGTAATCAAGATTAGCAAACACAAAACATAATGAAAATTTTATATTTGTCCTTTCATTTACTCACCTCAGTTTCAAGCTTAACCAGAAGATCCTTTTCTGTCGAGTCTTCATTGTAGATATTTTGAGGACTATCCTGAAAATTTACTTATCATTTAGTTATTTTCAAAAACGATCTTCTCCTTCACATTCAAATTTCATCAAGGTTTTGAAAATATCTTTAAAATATACTGTATATTTATAGTATGTAAATAACCAAATAAAATGTATTACTAATCCAATTTCTTTCCCGGTACATTAGAATAAAAAATTGCTTTCTGTTTTTGATAAGCATTAATTTATTGAGATTTGATTAAATATATTTTTTATGTAATTATTTGATATAAGACAAACATAATGTTGTAGTATTGGCAGAATTATTATCTTTTTTTTCAAAACGTATTTTTTTATAAAATTGTAAATGAAACCAATGTAATTGTTATAAAATGGTTTTATTTTGTTACACAAGTACAGCGTCAAGTCTTTTCCAACAATTAATAAACCAGTTTAGCATTCATAATTGTATTAACACGTCTTGGCATGACAACAATCCAAATCTTGCACATTTCTTAAATTCACTTATATCTGAACCAAACCATAATAAGAAAACACATGAGTTGTTGTTTGGTCGTTATGGGTTCTGTGTATATTTCATCTCTCCATACACACTATAAGGCCTTATTAAGATGCATGTCTAAGAAATTTCCTGCATATGGGAGCAGTTGATGGTTATTCGGCGTAAATTGGTTTATTTTAGGTAGTAAACAACCTTTCAATACCACCGTTTACTTAAATAGATTTATATTACCATCAAACACGTGTAAACGACTTGTTCCATGCGCCGTGATTACTCAAAACAGGTTGGAAAATGTGATCGAAAATCAAAAAACAACTCCAAGAACAGATAAAAAACCCAGTAAAATTGACTCTTAGAAACAGGAAAAAACAACTATCAGGAAAATTTATATAGAATTGACAGCAGAGGATGCTAGTCTTGTCCGAAGAATAGTGAACGGCATGTTTTTGGAAGCTGGGTTGAAGGCCATCGCCCATCGACTTACATAAGCTGACAAAGGCACAATATTACTGTGTAGTTGACTTCTGAACAAAGGAAACGAATAAGACGGGCCCCTCTAGCTAATCAGTTCAACTGCAATACATAAAATAACATTTATTATTAATAATAGCACAGTGAGATTTCTAAAACTACGATCATCTTTGAGTAAGCTACTAGTTTTCAAGCCATACATTTTATTTGTTGTTGGATTACATATATGGATGTTCCAATATGTATGCTGTATTTTCTACTATGTCAGGTGGTTTTCTATGATATATCATCCATTGGAGTGCTGGATGACTCTTTGCAGAGTGTAATAATGCAGCCAGATGAGGAACTTATTGCTGAATGTCTAAAGGAGACAGTAAGAGTTCCAACGAAAATTATAGCATGGTGAGTCATTTCGGTGCATGAACAAACTGTGCCTCAGTTTTGAGGGAGCTTTGAACCAATCTATGTATATATAGGTACTGGAAGGTAACTTACTACCTCAAATAAGAGAATGGTATGACCGTATGATGGCAGACCTTGCATACTCAAACATGAACCTGCCTCACGTCACACGACTAAATCAGTTTACACACAATGACGTTCAGCTACAGCCATAGGCTGGAAATTCTCCAGATATGAATCGTACGGTGAGTTTATGATATACATTGAGATTTTAAATACACACAGAGCCCATTACAGTCACAGAGTACTTCATTTGCCGTCTCATTGAAGTTCGGTTCAGAACTGAGAAAACTCAACAAGTCTGTAATACTTTGATCACTGGTATGCCAAGGCGTGTTAAAGCACTTAAGGATGCTAAACTCGCTATTAATTAGTGGAAAATATGTGATGCTCTACCCTTGTATCAAACTCAATCCATTTACAATGAGTTATTTGTTGTATTGACCTCTTTGTAGAAAAACTTTACATTTTGAAAAAAAATCCATAATATTTCTGACAGCAATAAACATGAAAGATATTAAAAATAACAACGCCTACGAAGACTCTAAAATGTCGAAACACTGATAACCTAATCTTAAAAGGCTTCCACCATCTTCATATATTGATGCTTTGATATTGTTGTTTGTGTCTAGGCTTATGAGGTGTTATTATGTTTTCTAACTATAGACAGTAAATATATAGTTTATGTTAAAAATTGCCGAGTGGATACGAACGCTGCCTGGAGATTAAAGATGCATAAGCAATTTTCAGTGGCGCCGGTTCGAGTGCACTCTAAGGCTATTTCATTGAGAATTTGAAAGTGGCTGTACTCTCTCTAAGCTACCCCGGTTTGAAGGAAGCGACATATTTCGGCTATATATCCTTAGGATACACATCACTTGATGTGGGTAACAGTATTAAGGCCTAAATATATGAAACGCTGAAGAGTATTGAATAGTGTCGACGCTATATAAAAGCTGTAATTATTATTATTAATGCATACAAGCAGACAATGTTATTTCTATAAAAAGTGCAGACAATTAAGAAATATTAAAATATTATGGATAACAAAAAAACAATCAGTTTCAAAAAATGTTATACCTCTTTTGATGAAAAGTTTGTTTTCAAAATAGCGGAATGATTATTTAGCAGAAGTAGTGTGTCTTTCAGTTTGTTTTTCTGTAAGAAAATATTATAGAATGTACATATATAAATGAAAATACATGAAGGAAACTTTAAACTATGGTTATCTTAATTTACAGTGCAAATGTCTTGAGTTCACTGCCACTTTCCATTCATCTGCCAAATTATCATAATTGATAAATAAATAAATGTATAACACATAATACATAGCATCCTAATTAAATTCTATAAAATGAGAACCTTTATATTTAAAAGTGCAGTACTTCAAAGGTAGTCTTTAATTTTAACATTTATTTATTTGTATATTAATGTATAATTTTTATGAATTAATATAACATTTTATATACATCATCTTTATATATAAATAAATTTTCAACAATGTCAGATAACCTTAGGTAAACAAAATGTTTTGTTTGAGCTGAAACAGAGGACAATGTGCAATCTCCAAATATATAAGTATATACATATAGATGTATAATACAAACACCATGATTATGTCATGCATACAGCTTAGAAAATAATACTGTATGTAAAGCTTACTTCACTGTATGACTGAGCTGTGAGCCTGCCAAATAGTTGGAAAACACAATAAAGTCTTAAACTATATTTTATAATTTTAAGAAACTGTAATCTTTAAATGAGTGACCGCAAAAAAAACTTACTGTTTGTCTCAATATGAAATATTGAACAAACAAAAACAATACAATTACTGTTTACATACAAAAGCAAAAGACTACTTTTTGTCTCAATATGAAAAATTGTACAAACTAAGGCAATAAACTTACTTTTTGTCTCAATATGAAAGGTTGTCCAGATAAAGGCATTAAACTTACTTTTTGTCTCAATATGAAACATTGTACAAACAAAAGAAATACAATTACTGTTTACAGACAAAGGCAATAGACTTACTTTTTCTGTCTCAATATGAGAGGTTGTACAAAAAAAGGCAATAAACTTACTTTTTGTCTCAATATGAGAAGTTGTACAAACAAAGGCAATAAACTTACTTTTTGTCTCAATATGAGAAATTATACAAACAAAGGCAATAAACTTACTTTTTGTCTCAATATGAAACATTGTACAAACAAAAGCAATATAATTACTGTTTACAGACAAAAACAA
This sequence comes from Archaeomysis grebnitzkii, assembly GCA_031471125.1. Classification (NCBI taxonomy): domain Eukaryota; kingdom Metazoa; phylum Arthropoda; class Malacostraca; order Mysida; family Mysidae; genus Archaeomysis; species Archaeomysis grebnitzkii. The sequence goes on along the minus strand of JARUHE010224310.1, from coordinate 7,486 downwards.
TAAACTTACTTTTTGTCTCAATATGAAAGGTTTTACAGATGAAGGCAATAAACTTACTTTTCGTCTCAATATGAAAGGTTGTACAAACAAAGGCAATACAATTACTGTTTACAGACAAAAGCAATAAACTTACTTTGTGTCTCAATATGAAAGGTTGTACAAACAAAGGCAATAAACGTATTTTTTGTCTCAATTTGAAAGGTTGTACAGATAAAGGCATTAAACTTACTTTTTGTCTCAATATGAGAGGTTGTACAAACTAAGGCAATAAACTTACTTTTTGACTCAATATGAGAGGTTTTACAAAATAAGGCAATAAACTTACTTTCTGTCTCAATATGAGAGGTTGTACAAACTAAGGCAATAAACTTACGTTTTGTCTCAATATGAGAGGTTGTACAAACAAAAGCAATACACTTACTTTTTGTCTCAATATGAGAAGTTGTACAAAAAAAGACAAAAAAACGTACTTTTTGTCTCAATATGAAACACTGTACAAACAAAAGCAAAACAATTACTGTTTACAGACAAAAGCAATGAACTTACCTTTTGTCTCAATATGAAAGGTTGTATAAACAAAGGCAATAAACTTACTATTTGTCTCAATATGAAAGGTTGTCCAGATAAAGGCATTAAACTTACTTTTTGTCTCAATATGAAACATTATACAAACAAAAGCAATACAATTACTGTTTACAGACAAAAGCAATAGATTTACTTTTTGTCTCAATATGAGAGCTTGTACAAAAAAAGACAATAAACTTACTTTTTGGCTCAATATGAGAAGTTGTACAAACAAAGGCATTGAATTTACTTTTTGTCTCAATTTGAGAAGTTGTACAAACAAAGACAATAAACTTACTTTTTGTCTCAATATGAGAAGTTGTTCAAACAAAGACAATAAACTTACTTTTTGTCTCAATATGAGAAGTTGTACAAACTAAGGCAATAAACTTACTTTTTGTCTCAATATGAAACATTGTACAAACAAAAGCAAAACAATTACTGTTTACAGACAAAAGCAGTAAATTTACTTTTTGTCTCAATATGAAAGGTTTTACAAACAAAGACAACACACTTACTTTTTGTCTCCATATGAGAAGTTGTATAAACAAAGGCAATAAACTTACTTTTTGTCTCAATATGAAATAGTGTACAAACAAAAGCAAAACAATTACTGTTTACAGATAAAGGCAATAAATGTACGTTTTGTCTCATTATGAGAGGTTGTACAAACAAAAGCAATAAACTTACTTTTTGTCTCAATATGAAAGGTTGTATAAACAAAGGCAGAAGAAATGACAAATAATGAACAATTGTGAACAAAATCCACAGAGAAACCTGTAGCGAGATGTCGCTGGGAAAAGATGCAAAAGCAAACATTTCCAAAAGTATTCCAAAAACTAGTGAGATAAGTGATAATAAAGATGGGAAAAAAATATATGATAATGTCATTTGATGAAATTTTTTCGTTATAAAAATGTTTTTAGTTATGTCAGAAAAATCGGTTTTGTGAACTTGTGAAATATTTATTCGTGCAGTCTTGTTTTTTGTGATAACAGAATTTTCATCCATTTTGCTATTTTCAATTAGATTGTTTAATAATTTTTCTTCTTCTTCAAACATTCTGATTGAAATTTCAATACAGGAGTTAAACAGAGTTTGGTTGATGTTTCCAGCAATACTCTTTATGTATGTCAAGATGTAATAAATAGCATATTGATGAAGTTTCATGAATTCAAGGGGTATATTCATTAAAAATCCCCTTAATATATATGTCAAAACTATTATTTCAACTGGCAGACTTAAATAGCATAAAGCTAGGTATATAAAGTTTATCATGTGCAAACGATTGTTTTTGCTTAATGCTATTTGTCTGTGCAGTTTATGGTAAGTTCTGAGTAACGTTGAAAGTTGTTTTGACTTCATCATTCCATTAAGCACAAAAGCATTAAACAAAAAAATGTCTAAAATATATTTCAGGTAATAGTGAACTGTTTGAGTGCCATATGTATCAAAGTCGAACATAATATGGTAAAATGTTGAACTCAAAGCTAACAGTAAAATCACTAAAAAGCTCTGATAAAACTTAAAAACATTTAAGAAACTCTTTTTTCGAGAAGTTAAAACTAAATGTTTTGAGTTTATTATGTGATCATTTCTCTCCGACTTTTCTTTTAAAGTTTCTGTCTTATTTCGTTTTCTTAAAAAGTTTTCATTTTCACATTTCCAATTTTTTATTTCCAACCATCCAAACAGCTTAGCTAGTTTGATGGACAACATTTTATATTTTTTAACACAACATGTTTGTATTTTTTAACACATATATTGCTGAATTGTTTTTAAGTTCACAACTTCTAGATTTCCACATTTAAATGTTTAGCCAGTTTCGTTAAGCTTTACTAATAAAATCATTTGAAATATTTTTTTAGTTTCATAATATTTTCTACTGCAAGGTATGAAAGGTATTCGAAATATATTTATATATATATATATATATATATATAGATATATATATGTATATATAGATATATATATCAACATTTCGGCCTTCATGATAAATTAATTAAATATAGGTTATATTCAGGTAGCCAATGGGCTTATGTACTATATACAACTATATTTAACTGAATTTGTAAGTTAACTTAGCAGAAAAAAAGCTATGTATTCATGCGCACTCTTGGTTTACACCATAGTACAGCGGAATGCTCATAAAGGCCACTTTTTCACCATGGAATAACACAAGAAGGCCGAAATGTTGGTATATATATATATATACATAAGAGATATAATTATTTTTCTTAATATTTATATTTTTTCGAGTACTTTCGAAGAATCATTCATTACTTTCAAGGGTTATTTATCATTTGATAAATACAAAGATAAAATTATTAAAAAGACTATAACAAACAAATTCAAAGACACATGGAAACTTGAAAAGAATATATATATACATTTAAGAAGAATAATTAATATTGTTTACAGCAAAATAAAAATTGCTAAATCTACTGAAACTCCAACACTTAAATTTGGTTTATCTTTCATTATATGCAAAGATACTAAAATTATCAACCCCTGAACATTGTTACATTTAGTTATAATTTAAAAGTTATTAATTTTAAGACGGTTTTTACCAGTACAATGATGTTTAAACATAAACGAATTGTGTGTATTGTAGAAGATTAAGGGTAGTTTAGACGTATGTTCAAAGATTCTACACTGGAATTGTCGTTTAGTACTTCTAATGTAAAATGAATTACATTACTCTCATTCACGCTTATAAACTAACTTTGAGCATATGTGAGAGGACAAGTCTTCTTTATGTCTGAAGTTTCTCCCGATTGAAAAATTATTATGTTTGAACAAAAGAAAAAAGCTTGAAGTCTAAGTAATATGCACAGGCATATATCACTGAAAAGCCTTCACACTGTAGATTTTTAAACTCTAATTCTTCAACTTTGGAATTAAAATCTATTTTACCATAACATTTTACCTCTATTTTCTTGTTACGATTTTGGTCATAGTTGTACTTTTGTGGTTTTTTAAAGCATCAAATAGAAAACGCGATTCTCGTTCGATTTGTAAACAACATACATGACAAATCAAAATTGTCGAGAATTGCTACTTAATTGAAATCTATGTGTAGATGTGTACGCATGTTGGACATAAAACTTTCAATATTTCTTTATGGACCGTTTTTTAAAACATAAAAATTTTATAATAAGCATCCACTACTAAAGGTTTTGCCGTCGGTTATTTTAGTTACCCTAGTTGAAAACATACACAATCAAATGTGCCAAAAATTGACGATTTTCGTATTTTTCAAAAATTCGCCTAACAAAAACTAAAGCACATACCAACAGAACCCGGCGTGAGACTGTTCGTTACATATATAAGAATAATGTGTGCAAATATAAGAGCTCTATCTTAAATAGTCGATGAGCCCGAAAAAGGCATCTCCCCGCTAAACAAATAGACCAAATTTTATAAAAAAAAATTTCTCGTAGTTTATCATGTGGAAAATTACTGTGAATATTTCAAAGTCCTAACTTCAGCGGTTACATACCCCACAGGCGGCCCCTTAAGTGAGACTAAGAAAGCACACATGGACGAGTCACTATCAGTGTCAAGTCTGTCACGGCTAATCAATTATGGAGAGCAGTTGCAATTTGCTAGACCAATACAAGCCATCTGCACAGTTACCAAGTAGCTAAATAACTATACTACTTAGTGAGTTGCCCAACAATATATGGAAAGGGCAAACATTTAAATTCGCAATGTAATTTTGTGAATTTGAGGTTAAAAATAAGTATTTACATCTAAGGCCACTGAAGGTTGCACTAAATGACACGGAAGGCCGCATGCAGCATTAAGGCCACATATTCCCTGATTTAAACATATACAAGGAACTTTACTTTCAAGAAGTTGCTATACAAGAGCATTTTATTAGAGTTTATATTTTAATTGCTAATAAATTATCGTAGAAGGACACACGTCTATAATATATCAATCCTATCAACATGTAAAATTGCTAATCATCTATAAATAACGGAGGATAAGTTTATTAAGGAATACCAACCTAATCTTATTGTACAAAATGTTAGACTAAATGATGTTATAACACTTTTTTCGTTAATTTCTAAAGCCTTTTCTCTATTCGCCCTCTCAAAAGATGTACGTTGTACGTACGTATGCGTACTAAACCTTCCTCACGTACTGAACGTACGTTGTAAAAACACGTATGTACGGTGCGTTTTATTCGCAAAACACGTTCTTGTTTGGTGTGAATGAAGTTGAACTAGTTACAAACCTTATTTAAACAATTTAATTTTATGTTCAATTACTGAAAAAACATTTCTTCAGAAACTTAAAGTTTCAACCAGAGATAATTTACCATTGTTTAATTAAATTTAATAAAATAAAGTTAAAAATTCATTCATTTTATCTTACACATATAAACAAAACTCGTATTATCGATACTTTAAAATCAGATTTAATTGCTATATGTTTGGATCTTCCTTAAGCCATATTTGAACAATAGTTTACTTTATTGTAAATAAGACTTGAAATATTGTTTTACCTGTAATGATTGCTAGATATAGTTGTATTAGTTATTTAGTATTCTTAATTGTACTAGTTGTAAAGTTGTATTAGTTGTTAAGTTGTAATAGTTGTTAAGTTGTATAAGTTTTATAAGTTGTATAAGTTGTAAGGTTGGATTAGTTGTAAAGTTGTATTAGTTGTCAAGTTGTAAAGTTGTATTAGTATTAGTTGCAAAGTTGTATCAGTTGTCAAGCTGTAATAGCTAGAAAGTTGTATTAGTAGTAAAGTTGTATTAGTTTTCAAGTTGTATTTGTTGTAAAGTTGTATTAGTATTAGTTACAAAGTTGTATCAGTTGTCAAGCTATATTAACTGTAAAGTTGTATTAGTTGTCAAGTTGTATTAGTATTAGTTACAAAGTTGTGTCAGTTGTAAAATTATATTAGTTGTCAAGTTTTATTAGTTGTTAAGTTGTATTTGTTGTAAAGTTGTACTAGTATTAGCTGTAAAGTTGTATTAGTTGTCAAGTTGTATTAGTAATAGCTACAAAGTTGTATCAGTTGTAAAGTTGTATTAGCTGTCAAATTATATTAGTTGTCAAGTTCTATTAGTTGTTAAGTTGTATTAGCTGTCAAATTATATTAGTTGTCAAGTTGTATTAGTTGTTAAGTAGTATTAGGTGTAAAGTTGTATTAGTATTAGTTACAAAGTTGTATCAGTTGTAAAGTTGTATTAGCTGTAAAATTATATTAGTTGTCAAGTTGTATTAGTTGTTAAGTTGTATTAGGTGTAAAGTTGTATTAGTATTAGTTACAAAGTTGTATCAGCTGTAAAGTTGTATTAGCTGTAAAATTATATTAGTTGTCAAGTTGTGTTAGTCGTTAAGTTGTATTATTTGTCAAGTTGTATAAGTTGTAAGGTTGTATTAGTTGTAAGGTTGTATCAGTTGCAAAGTTGTATCAGTTGTAAAGTTGTATTAGTTGTAAAGTTGTATTAGTTGTTAAGTTGTCTTAGTTGTAAAGTTGTATTAGCTAGAAAGTTGTATTAGTTGTAAAGTCGTATTCGTTGTAAAGTTGTATGAGTTGTAAAGTTGTATTAGTTGTTAAGTTAAATTGGCTGTAAAGTTATATTAGTTGTCGAGTTGTATTAGTTGTTAAGTTGTATTAGTTATCAAGTTGTATTAGTTGTAAGGTTGTATCAGTTGTAAAGTTGTATCAGTTGTAAAGTTGTATTAGTTGTAAAGTTGTATTAGTTGTAAATTTGTATTAGTTGTAACGTTGGATTAGTTGTTAAGTTGTATTAGTAGTAAAGTGGTATTAGTTGTAAGGTTGTATTATTTGTAAAGTTGTATCAGTTGTCAAGCTGTATTAGCTAGAAAGTTGGATTAGCTGTAAAGTTGTATTAGTTGTAAAGTTGTATTAGTTGTTAAGTTGTATTAGTTGTATTAGTTGTATCAGTTGTAAAGTTGTATCAGTTGTAAAGTTGGATTAGCTGTAAAGTTGTATTAGTTGTAAAGTTGTATTAGTTGTTAAGTTGTATTAGTTGTATCAGTTGTAAAGTTGTATCAGTTGTAAAGTTGTATTAGTTATAAAGTTGTATTAGTTGTAAATTTGTATTAGTTGTAACGTTAGATTAGTTGTATAAGTTGTAAGGTTGTATGAGTTGTAAGGTTGTATCAGTTGCAAAGTTGTATCTGTTGTAAAGATGTACTAGTTGTAAAGTTTTGTTAGTTGTAAAGTTGTATTAGTTGTAAAGTTGTATTAGTTGTAAAGCTATATAAGTTTTAAGGTTGTATGAGTTGTAAGGTTGTATCAGTGGTCAAGTTGTATTAGCTAGAAAGTTGTTTTAGTTGTAAGGTTGTATAAGTTGTAAGGTTGTATTAGTTGTAAAGTTGTACCAGTTACAAAGTTGTATCAGTTGTAAAGTTGTATTAGTTGTAAAGTTGTATTAGTTGTAAAGTTCTATTAGTTGTAAATTTGTACTAGTAGTAAAGTTGTAATAGTTGTAAGGTTGTATTAGTTGTAAAGTTGTATTATTTGTAAAGTTGTATTAGATGTAAGGTTGTATCAGTTGTAAAGTTGAATTAGTTGTAAAGTTGTATTATTTGTAAAGTTGTATTAGTTGTAAAGTTTTATTAGTTGTAAGGTTGTATTAGTTGTAAATTTTTATCAGTTGTAAAGTTGCATTAGTTGTAAAGTTGTATCAGTTGTAAAGTTGTATCAGTTTAAAGTTGTATTAGTTGTAAAGTTGTATTAGTTGTAAAGCTGTATTAGTTGTAAAGTTGTATTAGTTGTAAGGATGTATTAGTTGTATCAGTTGCAAAGTTGTATCAGTTGTAAAATTGTATTAGTTGTAAAGTTGGATTAGCTGTAAAGTTGTATTAGTTGTAAAGTTGTATTAGTTGTAAAGTTGTATTAGTTGTAAAGTTGTATTAGTTGTAAAGTT